>JARFMH010000018.1:0-213606 GCA_029532395.1 Schizosaccharomyces lindneri | reverse complement strand
AGCTGCTTTGGTGGTTTAGTGGTATAATGCTTCGTTGCCATCGAAGCGACCCGGGTTCGATTCCCGGCCGAAGCAATCTTTTTTGTATTTTTTAATATAAAAAACTTGTTCGAAACACGCAGCCGCTCGCTTCGCTCTAGCTAATAGCAACATAACCGACCGTCTTAATAATTGTCTTCATAATCTTTTTATCCTTGATGTGTCTACAAGTCAGTACCAAAGAAATTACAACCAAAAGAAGTCAATACTTATAAGCCAAAACTAAACCGCTATAATATAAAGATAAATGGTGGAATCTATCGATTCATACTTTAAATGATCCTTCCTAAAGCCACTAAAACATTATTTAATTTCGCCAAATGGGACAACAATTAGGATCTTATTTTTACTTGGTAACTTGCCAAACACGAATAACATTGTCGGTCCAGCCAGAGAACAAAGTTTGGCCATCAGGGGACCAGGTAAGAGAAACACACTCAGGCTCAGAGCTCTTCTTACCGACACCGACGAAGTCGACAGTAAGCTCATCAACCTTCTCTTGAGTTTCCAAATCAAAGATACGGATAGAAGAGCCGGTAGCAGCGCAAAGCCAGTAACGGTTAGGAGAGAAGACAAGGGCGTTAATGTTAGCCTTAGCTTCCAAAGAGTAGAGGTGAGTGGATTCGTTAAGATCCCAGAGCATCAAAGTACCGTCTCTACCACCGGAAGCGCAAAGAGAGCCATCAGGGGAGATAGTGACGGCAGAAACGTAGCCGGTGTGACCGTAGTGAGAAGTACGGAGAGAGAAAGACTCCAAGTCCCAAACCTAAATATGAGTTAGAAAAGTGAACGAAAAAGCAATTATGATATCGAAAAGCTGTTTAATTGACAAATGCAGTTCAATGGTATCAGCAACTAAGGTGAATGTTTTGTCTCATCGAGCCCGAAAGGACCTCCGAAGTAGCAAATATTGTAGAACCATCATGTACCAACGATTTGTAGCATTGTAAGCAGCAAATCCGATATTAACCAAAAAACTTACCTTAACAGCCTTGTCCCAACCAGCAGAGACGAAGGTGAGGTTATCAGGGTTAGGAGAGAAGCGAACGCAAGAAACCCAGTCAGAGTGACCACCGTCGGTAATGGTGTACTTGCAGTTACCGATGATGTTCCAGATCTTGATGGTCTTGTCACGAGAACCAGAAACAACCTGGCGGTTGTCAGGGGAGATGGAAACGGACAAGACATCACTGTTGTGACCAACGAATTGGTGGGTGCATTCACCCTTTTCAAGATCCCACAAACGGATAGTCTTATCCCAGGAGGCAGACAAGGCATAGTGACTGTCGAAGGAGAGAGCACAGTCGGAAACAAAGTGACTGTGGCCGGTCAAACGTCTCTGGGCGATACCATAGTTCATGTCATCACGGACCAAGTTCCACTAGAGAAATGTTAGTATGGGATCGTATTTCTTTAATTTCCGGCGAGGTATTATTAAATGTCTCTTTTTCACGAGGCAAAACAGTTTTTATGTTTTTCCTGCACTGAAGATCAACCTCCCATAATTTTACTTACCAAGATGATGGATTTGTCACGAGAACCGGAAAGGAGAATATCAGGGTTCTCAGGAGCAGTGGAAAGGGAAGTAACCCATCCAGAGTGACCTTCGAGAGTTGCACGGAGCACAAGTTGTTCTGGCATGTTGACTGGTCGTGATGTCTTTAAGGAAAAGTTAATTTAGTACAAAAATGTTCTATATGTGATGTGACTGTGTTTTGGAAAAATGTAGGTTAGGGTTACCCACAACACCAAAATTTTTGGCAGTAGTGCTCCCGTATCTTGCAACATTTGGATATTGTGGTAACTTGGATTTCTTTTATGTTGATAGGCCAGACGAAGAAGCGTTCTCGTTAAGCAAAAATTACCCAAAGTCAAAACACATTTGTTACATAACGAGATCGATCTCATCATTAGAATCCTTTCTGATTACGAAAAATAATTGTAGTTTGAAATCAATGAAAAATAATTGCAGGTGCTTCTGTACATCTTCCAAAAATTAGAATGGGAAAAATTCCAATTTAGCAATAGATTATCTTTAAAACGACTCTGTCACGAAAGTAACGTAAAGCGTTGGATGTCTATGTCTTGCTCGACGAAACGGAAATGCTAAGTCTCTATAGTTTGTAATCTACTGGGTGGTGTGTCCTATCAAACGTTTAAAAGATTTCATTTCGTCTCAAAAGTTGTGAATTGCTTTCGTATAATAGACAAACGTACGTAACTACAACTTAGATTTTACAACTTTATGAATTTTTTCAGTTTTAACGCGAGGAAATAGTGATGGTGGTTATCAAAGTGTCTACCCTCTATTCAAACGGTTCACTGATCCCTCATCATGCTTAAAACTGTGAGATTCGTCTCTTTTTATGAGTTTTCTTATTTTTATTACACATTGTTTACTGTATAAGCTATGAAGGCAAATAATACGGTGGAGGTTTACCGTCTACACTCCACTTCGGTAATTGCCCTGGAGAATGATTAACTCTTTCACCAGACCTGTCTTCTCCAAAACAATCTATTATTGTTATTTCTGGGTATGCGAACTGGAAATCATACCTATATATAGGATGTCTGGTCAAGAAAATTTATTATCCCATTTCAAACAGACCGCGCTAAGCGTTACGCAGTTGTACCAAGCATCCACAGCAGAGTCACTGCGTTCCCAAAAAGCTGGTTATGCGCAGGCCTTGAAAGAAATTGCCGAGCTAATCGAGTGTAACGGTGTCTCTAGTGACTATATTCTTCAGTATTGTAAAGAAAAATTGGCTGTATATGACCCTGAGTTCGTTGCGGACTCGTCTCATCAATCTTTTGGCGGGAATGGCGACTCTGTCCACATGGATGATGTCCAACAAACTCCTTTAAATAATCCAAATCTTGGCTTTTCTGCTTTGCGTACAGCTCGTTCTGGTCGGCCCGTATTGGATTCAGATGACGATGAAACTCCCCATAAACGTAGAGTTTTTGACTTGAACGGCTCATGGACGAAACGGAATCGACGGTGAACATGATTAGTCAAAAACTTTGTTTCTACATGTTGCATGGCTCTAAAGGATGAGTCGTTTAGCCGGGTTCCTATGTACTTTATTTATTTCTAAAAAGGTGATGCTTTCTTACCTGCTTGTCTATATTCGTTGAATCTCTTTGTTTTATCTTATGCCCAAATTTCATTCTCGTGTATCATTTGTTTAATCTGTGTCTCATTTCAAACGTGATGATTGTTGTATTATCCCCGTTTTCATCTTCATTTTAACTTAATGATTGAATAAATTTCTTTCTTTATTATTCATACTTCAAAAATATGTTTGATTAAACATTCTCACCATCCATTTGGATGTGTTGTTAAAGATACCAGTCGAATGGTTCCTTATTGAAACAAGGGGATTTTTAACCAATTATGAGGAATCCAAAGACTTATCACAATTTATGCTTGTAATACACTTTAGACAAAAGATAATGTTATTCTACGTTGGTGATTTTGATTGAAGTATCGTGAAATGATATATTTGGTTTTAACAAAATGCACTAATCTCTTGAATCCCTTGAATATTATATGCCTTCTACTTTACGCACGCTCATAAGCATTGCGGCTACAGCTTGATGAATCAGAATCGCTGTCGGATTCTGACGAGCTTTCATCAAATCTTTTAGGCTTGTGAAAGATGCAGCAAACTATATGCGTTATGTGTTAGCCAACTCATTCTACAGGGAAAGACTAAGAATGTAGACACAATATCCGATTCTTACTGAGAACGATCGCTTTTGGAAAAGACGTTGCTTTGGTTTCGTGTTGACACGCCCTCCACCGATCCATCTTTGTACATCGTGGTGTAACTTACCTTTTGATTTTTTCTTGTTCATATTTTCATTATCGACAGTATTATTTGCCCATCTTACACGTCTGCCTCGAGACTCGGGCTGCAGACGCAAAACATGTTCTTCCACCTGTCCGTCCTCGGGCGCTTGGTACGGCGCGTCGTTCGCAATTATTGTCTGAGATCCAGAATAATCGGTGTTAGAAGGTAATTCCATTCTCAAGGTATATTCATCCAGCACAATGAGTTTACTAAAAAAAAAAAATTCAAAGTATAGTCCTACGACTTCTTTGTTTTGCAACTGCTACCAAAAAAGATTTCACTTGCCAATTGCACAGTCTATCACGAATCAAAATTTAGTTGAAAATTCCAATAAAATTGTTTATTATGAATGCGAATTTTTTTAATATTTATACAGTGGATTGAAGATTCCTTGGATGCTGCGTTTGTTCTTTAATTGTCTTTATTTTGAGGTTTCGTTACATTCCACTTAAGTATCTTAAGTACTTTAACGAACTATAATGACTTCCACCGTCTTCCTATGGTTTCTTTTCTAGGTGCATCATGTATGGATAGAAAGTTTTATTTTTCGTCTGATGGAGACGCTAAATCATTTTGAGCATCGGCAGATCTTTTTTTCTTTTTAAATATTCCTTCCTACACGATCTCTAATCCAATTTTCAGTACTACAGTGAATAAACTATGGGTTAGGTAAATATCGGCTTCATTAAAGATCACCCAAAAACTGGAAACAAATTACAAACGGAAAACTCCTTCAATTTCCCAATGCAAGGAATAAACTTGAGAGTATTATTGTTTGCTCAATTTTCAAAACATAATCGTTCATACTTTTTCAAGTAGCAGCAAGCAAAAAGCCACATCACTTAGTTAAATCATAGAAAAATCCGTAACAAGGATTGTAAATTAATCAAACGGTATTTTTAATAATTTATACAATCAATCCCATCCGAATCATACACATACACTAGACTTTTCCTGATTTTACATAGATTGACTTAAACGACCTACCAATTGAGGGTATTTTTCTGTCAATGCAATTTGTGTGCGGGTAGCTTCAGCATAAGAAAAGGCATTCACCATTTCAGCTTCGGTACGAGCAAGCTGGGCGGATTGCTCAAAATAAGAAAGGGCCTCTTGCGCCTTGCCTTGTTGCAACAAAAATTGAGCCATACTGGCAATTGCGATATCGCAATCTGGATCAGCAGATAAGGCTTGACGGCACAAGCTTTCAGCTTGTTTAATATCCTTCTTCCATTGGAACACAGCGAGAGCCTTGTTAATCAAAGGCATAGCACTCATGATTGTTAAGCGTTCTCTCTTCTCAATGGAAATAGCCCGATCAAAGTTTTCAACTGCTTCAGCGAATTTTTGTTGATCCAAAAGAATCTCACCAAAGTAATTATATACTTCGCTGCAACCGGCGAATCTCTTCTTGCAGTCTTCAAAGGTCTTCATGGATTGGTTTAGGGCTTGAATCTTGTATTGGGCAACACCGAGTTGAATATAGCTGTAAATGAAAGAATCGTCCAAAGCAATCGACTTATTGTAATCGGCGATAGCTTCAGCAAATTCACCAGAAACGAAATGAACTTGTGCGCGATGATAGTAAAGATCAGAGTCCTTATCGTTAACCGATTCAGCCTTCTTCAAAACATTCCACATGCTATCATGGTCGTTTTCATCAAGATAAGCAGCAGAGAGACGAACATAAGGCTGGATGAATGAAGAGTCGAGGTTGATAGCTTCATTGAATTCATCCATAGATCCTTTAGAATCACCGGAAACAAATTTGAAGGTACCAATCAAGTTGTAAGCACGAGCACTGATGGGCGCACCGGAGCAAGCGACAGTGGCAGCCTTCTTGGCTTGATCGTAAGCAAGTTGATAATCACCCTTGTCGAGAGCATCATAAGCAGAGCTAAGAATACGATCGCCTTCATATTCTTCATTAAAGTTTGGCTTAGATTGAGGGCGGAAAGAGTCCAAGTAAGTTTGAATGAAGCTAGCAGCTGGAAGCTTGGGAGGGCGTCCAGCCATGAGAGCAACGGCCTTCTTTTCAGCAACCTTCTTCAATAAACGTTCCACGGTAGCGGTCATGCTTTCGTTTGCAAAACCATCGAAAACGCAAGAAACAGTACTATCCATCAAAGCGTCGTCTAGCTTCTCGAGTTGCTCATAAGCAGAAGAGCGGCGATTCAAAGCTTTAACATATGTAGGGTCGAGTTTGAGAGCTTCAGTGGTATCCTTAACAACTTGTTCAAAATCTCCAATAGCAGCATAACAGGCAGCACGGTTGGAAAAGAAGATAGGGTCATGAGAACAGGTGATGGCTTGAGAATAAAAGTCAATAGCGTTGGCATATTCCTTTTGTCCATAAGCCTTATTTCCGAGAGTCTTAAGTTCAGTGGCAAGCTTTGAACGTTCCTCCTTCGACATAGATTTCACAGATTCCTCTGTAGCAATTTTCTCAGCAGTCGAATCACCGGACTTTTTATTTTTAAGCTTCTTCTTATTCTTCTTCTTTTTCTTAGCAGCGGCAGCAGCAGCGGATTCTGCTGTTACATCGGAGCCTTTGCTAGAGTCTTCAACCTTTTCATCTTCCCCTTCGTCACCCTCTGTTTTACCAGATTCAGGTTCCTCTTCGACCTTTTTCTTTTCAGGTGTTTCCTTCTCGGATTTTCGAGCTTTAGGTCCTTTTCTAGCAGCCTTTTGCTGCTTCACATGATAAATTCCTCCAGCTGTTGCGAAAACTGCAACAGCACCGATGGCATATGCGGCACCTCTATGTCTCCGTACAAATGTCGAAACCGATTGCCATAGACCAGCAGATGCGGCCGGCGAGCCATTTCCAGGTTTGGGTATACCAGACATGGTATTGGTTATGTTTAGGAGGTATAATTCTACTAGACGTTTCTTGAAGCAGCCGTCCAATGCTATGTGGTTCTCCTTATAGATCCTTCTTCGATGGCGCTTTGCAGTGCGGTAAGCCAGAAATAGCTTTCATTCATTCAAAGAATTCTGATTTTTGAATTGGGACATAGTAAAAATTGTGCATACTGTAATATATTGTCTGTACTCTCTCTAAAGAACACAAATCCAACTCCCTGTTGACCATCTTCGTTGATTGCAATCGCTTCGCGTCTTCACTATTCCAGGTCTTTCTATTAGCAGATTTCAGATCTTTATTTCAGTGATCTATCTTTAGATCATAAAAATTTCTTTTCTTCCAAAGAAACAAATAGGAATTCAAAGGAATTTTCAGTATAAAAGCAAAAACTGCTCCAGCAGTGACTCGAACACTGGGCCTCTTGCTTACTAGGCAAGCGCTCTACCACTGAGCTACAAGAGCTATATGTTTCACACTAAAAATAGTACCATTTGTAATGTTCCAGAAATGAGGATGGCACACAATTCCAATGGAAAGCAAAAAACAGATTAAAAGAATTACATAGAACACGATCACGTTACGAATCGAATGGGTTAAAGATAAATAAGCAATCTAGTAGTATAGAACCATATATTTTATTTCGCTCCAGAGTTCCTAATAAATACAATACCAATTTCAAGGATCATGATCCTTTAGAGACATTTGAAATCATGAGACGACGAGTTCACACCTACACATTCAATACGAAAAAGCAACATCTTACCTCCGAGAACGAAAGTTTTTTCCTTTTCCTCGATTGAGTTTGTACGAAGAATAATTTTGGCTTACTTGTTTTCCAAGCAATAGTCCATTTTTCAAACGTCGTTTAGGATCCTGCATGTTTGCATTTTTCGAAGGAGATCCTTCAATCATATTGGGATTATTTTCCTCTTGATCTATATCGGCCGCTGTAGCTTCTTCTTCCTCGTCAATTTCCGGCATGCTATCGAGATGACTCTTGTCGGCATTAACTGAAGGAGGGACTACTAAAGTTAGCAAAAAATAAAAAGTAAAGAAAAAAATCCGTAAAGTAAAAATACTTACGCTTCACTAATCGGTTTTGTCTTTTAATTCTTCGCTTGAATGGTCTTGTGGATTCTTGTGCTGGGTTTTCCTCCGACTCTGAGAACGAAGACGAATTCTCATTTTCTTCCACCTCTGCTAGGATTCTCTCCTCATCATTTCCATAATCATCCTCAATGTCTTTTAATTCTTGAATCATTTCACTCAAGCTTTTTCGACACCGTGACGAAACTCGCAAAAAATTTGGAGAAGACGGTACTTCTGTCCGATATGTAGTGGGTGTATCAAAAATGGCGGAAGAAGGTGAGGATAAATCCATAGATGGTCGTATCCGCTTAGATGGTGTCGTCGGTGTCATGGACTGCAAGGAAGTTTCAGCAATGCTCAGCACGGAAGTCTCCGCTGTTTGAGGGGTTTTCCCACTCGGAGATGGGTTTGGCGAAATGTCTTCAAAGATATTAATTACCCTTCGTGAAAGCTGTGGAGTAGGTCCTAGCAAGCTTTTATCAGCGCTCTTGGGTGTCAACTCTAGCGGCTTCGACGTTGGCGTTCTTTGCTCAAACGGTCGTTTCTCAATTTTCCGAACTTTCGTGGGTGTTCGAAATTCCGGTTGCTCCAGAGTCTCTTCGTTTTTCTTTCTTGGAGTATTTGTTTTGTCATCACCGTTAGCAACCTTTTGCTTTAGTTTATAGTATTCTTTATAGAGTAGGGCTACTTAGTTAGCTGAACAAAATTGTTCTTATCTTAAATAATTTAATCCAATATATTCTTACAAATAGAAGGATTTGATTTCACATCTTGTTTCGACGGTTTCCGATTTTGATTATGCGAAAACTCGTGTTCCCAAGTTTTTAACCGGATCTTAAGTTTTTGAAGCTGATGGTCCAATGGCTCATTAGACATAATATTTCGTAGGAATTCAAACTGCTTTTATGAACAATCTATCGATGAAAACAGTTTCCTTCAAGATTCCAGCAAACGATCAGATCTTCTATCAATTCTTGAAATGGATTTTTTATATGTTTTCAATAGCAATGATCAATTAACTACCATTCCTCATTCCGTTCCTCTACAGACAGACGTAGTTCTTTTGACTTGCTTTGTTGACATTGAATTTCTTTTAGCACTCACAGTGGATTGGGGATTTTGTAAATATTCGCTATCCTAAATATACAACTACGCAACACATTATTCTTATTTACTATTCAGTACTCTAGCAAATAATGGTATTTTCTTACAATTCATGAAAAACGAATTTTTCCATATAATAGGTTGTTTACTTTTACAAAACTAACTAGAATGACTGTCGCCGTAGAGGATCTTGAAGACAAGGATTTGGATGAATTAATTGCAAATGGATCGTTGGATGCAGTGTAAGTTACAAAGTATATGGCAAGCGAAATATCATGTACGCGTTTTTCCCTGTCACTGTTGGGTACATGATGAGTTTTGTTTTCTCCAATGTTTTTATATCAAAATAAGCTAACAAATACTCTTTAGGAAGCAAGAGAGCGTTGATCCTGAGACCATGATTCAGTATTATCGCCATTTGTTTCCTTGGCGGTTACTGTTTCAATGGCTCAATCATGGTCCTGTTCCTCAAAAAGATTTCACAAATCGAGAATTTGCATTTACTTTACCAAATGATGCGTACTTGCGATACCTATCGTTTCAATCCTGGGAAGAATTAAAAAAAGAAGCCATTGGTATGTGCCCAAGTAGATTTGAAATTGGGCCAGTGTATAGTATGAACCCAAGAGACAGAAAAACTCTGAGAAAGGCTTCTTTTCATCCATTACAGAAAGAATTAGTTTTCGATATTGATATGACTGACTATGACGATGTTCGCACTTGTTGTTCCAAAACAAACATATGTGAAAAGTGCTGGTCTTTTATTACAGTTGCTGTTCAAATTATAGATATTGCTTTGCGTGAAGATTTTGGATTCAATCATATTCTCTGGGTTTATTCTGGTCGACGTGGTATCCATGCTTGGATTTGTGACGAGATGGCTCGTTCTATGGATGATCGTTCCCGAAAAATGATTGCTGGGTATTTACAAGTTGTCGCAGGTAATCCTCAGGGTGGTGTACGGATCCTTAATAACTTAAAGCGCCCCTTGCATCCTCATCTGACTCGTTCTCTTGATATTTTAAAGTCTGTTTTTGCTAAGGTTGTGTTAGAAGATCAAGATCCATGGTGCTCTCAAGAAGGTTCAGAAAGCCTTTTAAAACTGTTGCCTAATGAGTCATTAGCTTCTGCACTTCGGAAAAAGTGGGAAGTCGATCCTGGACGTGCTAGTATCAAGAAATGGTCAGACATTGATGCAGCTATTGCATCTGGAAGTTTTAATATTTCTCCTAATGTTATTGCTCATGCAAAACAAGACATTGTCTTAACATATCTATATCCAAGATTAGATGTTGAAGTTTCTAAGCACTTGAACCATCTTTTAAAGTCTCCCTTTTGCGTCCATCCAGGAACTGGACGCGTTTGTGTACCCATAGATATTGATTCTATGAGCAGCTTTAACCCTCTTCATGTTCCCACTGTACATACTTTGTTAAACCAGCTTGATCAACAATCCGCTACTCAACCCAATGTACAGAATACATCCTCTGCAACACCGCCTGTTGAAGATTCAAACGCTTCCTCTACAACGTCTATTTCCACCGACCTTGACCCTTACACAGCGTATTTTAGATCTTTCAGTAACAACATCTTCAAATCTACTACACAGAATAAAAGAAAGGCCGACCCCTTAGATTTTTAATGCATACGTCAATTTATTTTCATCTACTTGTTCTTTAAAGCGTTTAAAATGTTGTTAAATTAATGTCAATCCTAATTCAAAAGTTCCCTTAATTATTCACATTACCTCTCAGTTCTATTAATTATATTTAACTTTCCAAAACGAAAAACAAAAATATAGTGCCCTCAGTTTCATCGACTAAAGAATTATTCCGTAGTTTTTAACTTTTTTTCAGCTGGCATCTCAACCTCATCCGCAGTGTTTGCTTCGCTTTCAACTTCTTCAGTCTTCTGGGAAATACTTTCCTCATCAATGCTTTGCTCTCGACTACTTTCTTCATCCAAAGCAGAAAGTCCTTTTCTTTTAGGAATAATCTCCATGAAAGCCTTTTCCCAATCGCGATGTTCTAACCATAAGGATAAAATTTCGAAAACATGATTTACAGTCAAGACCTTTCGATCAGACATACGAATATATTCCCCAATTGGAAGTTTAGCAGTTCGGATACCTTGACTCTTCGCTTTATCGTCGCAAATACTTTTGTACCTATTTTTGTCGACGAGGGCTCCAATAATGTAAATTTCATCTTCCTTCAATTCATGCAAAGTTTCATCCGAATCTGCTGAGAGATACACCATTTTTTCCTTCTCCTCGGGAAATTCTTCCAGGTAGCTTTTTGGTGTAGGATGGTAGCGACTCCAGTTCTTTTGTTGGCCTCGAAGGACATAATCTTGCCTGGCTTCAAGACGTCCACCGAAATTTGTAGCACAGAAATTTACCGGATGCAAAGCAGTTCTGTTGGCAGAGTGACATCTGGTGAACTGTTGACACAGTGAAGCAATTTCTTTTTCATTCATCAAATCGTCAAAACCACAATCCAAGACGATACGCATGTCAGAAGGAATCACTTTTCCCTCCCTAATCTTTTTCTTTTGACTCGGAACCTTTTCGCCAGCCTCGATTTTGCGTTTTCTCTCTTCCTTTTTTTGCTTCTTTTTTTCCCGGCGTATTTCAGCTCGCTTTTCGCGTCCTGCCTCCCATTCTTGTTGACGACGAAGTTTTTTGATTGCGGATTTACTCAACTTTGGAGAATCTTCTTGACTTTGCTCTACAACTGGTTCTTTATTAGACTCCGTTGTGGTCTCAGCTAACACTTTGGCAGCGTTTGCGGCACCTTCTAAATCTGACATTTTTTGTAAAAATTTTTTCTAATTGAAACTCTGCCAAGAATTAGTATAAAGAATCAAAGGATTCCCAAAAATCCACAATATTTTTCGAGCTGGGTTTAGCGAGAACGAAAGCCGACATTTTCCTAACCACCTCAAAGGTATACCATACCAACCACACCAGTCAAGCTCTTTAGCTTTTAAACTAAATTTCAAAACAAAAATAATTTTTCAAGAAGAAAAAAGAATTTAAAATGTCGGCAGAACAAGGCGAACTTGCGAATTCAGCAGTCAACGGGATTGAGTCAAATACTGGTACCGGATTTCAACTTGGGAGTCAAGTGGAATTAGAAAAGCCTTCCTTAGGTGAGTACATGGAACAATTGACAACGGAATTTGCGGAAGAGCTGGATACTCTTAGACAAAAAGAAATTTTCGATCAAAGAAAACTGCAAATGTTGATCGAAGGCTTGCGAGCCGGTCATAAAATTTATGAATAAAGAATAAACTCACTATCAACATTAGAAGGGTCATGTTGAATACAGAGGATTATTTTAGAATTCTTCTTCATCACTAATTTCGGGGACTGTGAAGAAGTCTTCATCAGACATGTCAATAAACGTGAAACTTTTTTCGAGGTCTTCTGCACTTTTGGAGGGTTGATTATAAGGGGATCCCTCTTTCTGGGGAGAATTTGGTGTTTCAAGAGAAGCTTCTGATGATTTGGAGGCGAGTTTGGCATCTTTCTCTTGTCGCTTTCTTGCTTTTCTGCTGTTTTGTTTGTGCTTTTTACTGTTTTCATGATTCTTCAGCTGTTGCAATGAGCGAAATTGTTTGTTGCAAATGAAGCAATTCGTATTGTCTGCTGCTTTTGTATCGTCAATAGACACATCATCGTCCTCAAGTATATCTTCATCCTCGCTCCAGTTTAATTCTTGGTCTACAACTGTCCATGAAGCAATGGATTGTTCTTGTAAAGAAGCTTGGTATTTGCGGCGATCGCGCTCACTTTGTTGACGGGACGCGGCTTGCAAAGATTCATAGCGTTCAGGGTCTGAGACTTTTTGTACGTTTTGACGACGAGGATCTAGTTCACACATCGTTGCAATGAGTTCACGTACTGCAGCATCATATTGTTGGGTACAGTATTTAATACATCTTAGATTTTCCTTTTTCATTAGTCGTTTCGTAGCAGGGTCTGTTTCCTCTTCATCGTTGTAAATAACTTCCCATTCAAAAGATTTTGCTGTAGAAAATCGCAACCATCGTTGATACAATGGTTTTGTGTGTGTCCATAACCAAGTGGAATCTCCCAAGCTGGGCCATTGAACTTTGGTACCTGCAGTCTGTTCATCGGATCGTATTCGGTTTATAAAATTTACCCACACATCAAATTTAACAGTTTTCAGCTTGGTTTGCATCTCACGAATTTCTTCAGTGAAGACAGAGTACTGGTCCCTGGTGTAATCCTTTTCATGCCATTTTCGTTTATCCTCATTTGACAAAATGTTGTAGGCACTACTGATAGCCGAAAATATTTCATCGTAACCTTCTTTGTTGGGATTTCTATCAGGGTGATATAGCAAAGCTAGCTTTCTATAGTTCGTGGTTAGTATGTATACCAATCATTCAAGCGAAAGCGTGTTCCCTGTCCTAGTTCATGAGAAAACATGAAGTGAAAATAATATTCTCACAATATATGATGTCCTTTGCTCATACCTGTAACTAGTTTTGATTTCCTGTAGAGTAGAGTCACGATTCACTTGAAGGATCTCATAACAATCCTTATCCTCGAGCGAAGTAGCCATATCAATAATTATGTAAATTATGATTGAAGAATTAAGAGATAAACAGATTTAGTTTCTAATGAGGGTCTATCTTCGTTGTCTTGATGTTTAAGCAGTAACGAGAAAAACAGAAAGTAATTACATGAGAAACGCGATGTGAAATGGTAAAAACCTTTTAGTTACCAATGTTTGTCGCTTTGTTCAATTCCAATTTCCAAACAAACAATATGAGTAAAGTTTCTGTGGAAGGTGTCTATAAGCTGTGGACAAAAGTAATCAAAGAGCACGTTTGTAGAAGAAGAAAAGAAAAAAAAATATAGTTTTTTTTTTTTTTTTTTTTAATTCATGCACAATAGTGGGGAGTTGATTCAAGTCTATTGAGTTCTATATAATCGTAAGCTTTCACAGAGTTAAGGAATCACAGGTAAAGCTATAGTACGGTATAGGAATTTCCGAACTGAGAACGATCTAATAGTGATGCTCATTTCGAAAACTTTTCTCTTCTTATTTTTACTACACTACGTTTCGTCTACATTCGTAATGATTTCATACTGAATACTGTCGGATGAACAAGTTGCATTTTAATAAAGATAAGTCATTGAATTGTACTGCATATAGTATGACTACATAAAAACAGAAGCAGCAAGGTTACTGATCCTTAGGTTTCTTTACTGACAATGATTAAAACACTACTACTTTTCATCAAATGACGAAAAGATGATACATCCATCCTATTCTTTGGGGTGGAAGCGTTTGTTTTTCTATATAGAACAAAATTTATTAAGCTCATTTATGTAGTAAATTTGAGGTAGGCTATGTACCTCCATTCGTCTTCTTTCGTACAGTGTTTAAAAATACATGGTGAAGCAAAACCAAAAATCGAGATACGCATGAAAATATAATAACAAGTAGAAAGCAAAATCTTTTCTGCAATCTGTAATTCAACGGTAAGGTATTACGAAAGGAATGCGACAACGTGAATGAGTACCTTTTTGTGAAATGGCTTTTCTACTTGACACAATTTTTTATTGATTCTAATTTCACAAGCGATGATGGTGTTTTAAATTAAAAGAAAAAAGAGTAAATCCATTTAAACATGTTTGTTCTCTCTAATATGTTACGAAGGGTATTAGATGTGTGTTTTACTGTAGGATAATCAATGAATAAAGCACTAGTCCCAACATCAGTGAAGAAAAAAAAAACAGAAAAACAGAAAGAAGTTGAAAAAATTCATCACAACGGTCATAGTATACATTAGAGATTCTTCTTTTACAACCTTCCAAATTGGTTTGTTTATTTACGTTACCTCTTACAAGTAACATCATATACTATTAGACCGATTTTCTCCTATGACGAGAAGGACAAATTATAGCAAAATTCAGCTTTGTGTTGTATTTTTTATTGTCTAATTCATACTATATTTGTTAGTTCATTAAATAATTGGTATTAACTTGTTATAAGGAGACCACGCTCTCGAATTCTCTTGTCCATAAGTTTTGGCATTCTCTGCTCATGGAAAATGCGTGAATGCACTTACTACTCTTAGAACAATTTGATTAGACTTTCATTTTTTGATTCATTTTTAAACACAATTCAATTTTCATATACTGTCCTTTTGTAAACATAAACAAAAGAAAAGACAAGCGTAATACCAAAGGCTGGTTTGTAATTCAGAAATTTTATTAGTGCTAAGTAACGAAATGCGTTATTAAATATTAGGATCATAAAGCGGCTGGTTCCATAGTATAAAATACGGAGTGGTTTGCACCAGTTGGTAATCGCCACTTAAAAGAAGAATAGCTACAGCGCTGTATATTATCCCGATACATACGACGACGTCGCTTGTCCTTTACCATTACCTTTTTTGTTCAGGACTCATAACCTTTTTAATAAAGCATTAATTTTGGATCCAGAATTTTTATTTATTAAAGGTGAATTATTTATGTAACTAAGAAAACCGTCTTAATCTCTTTTTACCGAGATATTGGTACAGTTCCTCTTCTTCTATATCAGCCTGACGTTTCTATAAGAGGACTCAGCCCATCAATAATTTTTTTGATAGGAAATAATTAATATTTTTTAATTTTTCATTCACTAGTGTGCTTATTATTCAAGTCGCACTTGTGCTTTCTCATTATACAGTACAACTTGGTTGTGCTAAGTGAAACAAACCTCTAAGCGTACCTTACTTCATGAATTGAATCTGGAACGCGTTACTTTCAACCTTCTTATTTATTCCCCCGAGCTATCTATTTTCATTTTTTCTTATTACTATATTATTCTTTGGTGAATTGGTGTGATCTTTGCATAAACATATCTAGCTGGATCTTATTGAGGCTTTTTCGTTAGTATCTTCTACCATGAAATTTGGTCACAATTTCCAACGTGCGTTGGAAAACGATATGCCTCCTGGCTGGAGTGAAGCAGCCATTCAATACAAAGCTCTCAAGAAATGTATTAAACGTTTCGTTTATGAGCTTTCATCTTTGGGTTTAAGTGCTGAGACAATTCGTCGCCTCATCTCTTCATCAGATGATGAACAGCAGCGAGCCATCACCATGACTTATTCTTTAGCCAAAGAGGGTCACGTTGTCGTGCCTAAAATTGTTGTGAAAATCAATTTTGACAAACTGAAGGATGATGATTTTGCCGCTTCAATGGTGAAGCAACTCTCTGCTTCTTCTAATATTGCTAATTCCTTTCAATCGCCAACGTCCCAAACTTTTCAAATTAATGAGCAAAATGGTAGTAATAATCATATACTTAATAATAAGTTTGCTCAAGTTCATTCCTATACAAAGGATTCTGAGGTTCACCAGATGGAGCTTTTATTGAATTTTGACCATGAGTTTTTCAAAAAGCTTACGACGGAATTGCAGAATGTTGAGCAATTACAGCAACAACAGCGTGAAATCTTACATAGTGCTTTTGATAATCTTACTCATGATATTTCCTTAACTGCCTCTCCTGTCTCAAAGAAACATTATAATTCGTTATACTGTTGGAGGACTATTTTTAAACTATACATGGATGCAGATATATTTATGTCCAGCAAGGAAGTTGAAGGAAATCGCGAAAGATCTCCAGAACTGGCTCAACGCCATTTGAATTGGTTTGACCAACAAGTGCGCAAGTCTCGGTGTCTTCCGTCTTCGACGAAGCATCGTGACTGGATACTTTACAATCAGTTTGTAGAGTTGAATCGAAATCTTCTCAAAATGACTTTCTTCCAGAGTATGAACAAGCTTGCTGTTACGAAAATCTTGAAAAAATTTGACAAACGTACTTCGCTTACTGCTCAGCCATTATTTTTTAAAGTCATTGATTCGGACCCGCTGCTTGTTGCCGACAATGTTGCAAAAGCTATTTGCTTTAATTTAAATTCTAAATTGTTCTCTATTATTCCACAATTACAAGACTTTGAATGTGCCATTTGCTCAAATATAGCATATAAACCTGTGCGTCTTGGTTGCTCGCACGTTTTTTGCTTGCATTGTCTAATTATCTTACAGAGACAAAAGGTGAATCTATGTCCTTTGTGTCGTGCCGAAGATGTTTTAGATGCCGATTCCCGCAACATTGACCAAGCATTATTAAATTTTATGAAGACTTTTTTCCCCCGTGAAATCAAGCAAAAGCGGCTTGAAAACGAAGAAGATATATTTGCTAGTCCATCTTCTACTTCCGTACGTGTGGTTTCTGACAAAAATGCATGTATAATAATGTAAAGCATTAGCTGTCTTTGGTGTAATGCTTATTTTTCTCTTAATTTACCTTAATTTATTTTTATGTTACAGGCAAGGTTGTTTCATACAACTCTTATGACAAACAGTTATGTTGCAGCTTGCCGTGATATGTGGAAAAAGCATTCCTGTATTTTACAGTTACTACTACGTACAGGCTTACTACAATGAATTTTCCATGTGTTATGAATGATCCGCTTTCTTTTTGCACATGTTTCGTTATTCCTTATGCCTTTTGTCTTTCTTTCCTGTTTTGTTTTAGTTTATCGTTTCAATTATGCTTTACTTTATGCTAGTCCGAATTTTAATGGACAGCTGTAGGAGCTCTGTATAGTAAAGAGGGTTTACCGGTTTAATTACCTTTTACTTAACTACTGTATAATACAGCTTTATTATTTTATAAATTAATTATTAATTGAACCAGATACTGAATCGCTTATAATTCTGCATGATCCCAAAGTGTAACCAGAGTTAACTGTAGCAAGTTAGTAGTACTAGTAGAAGTGCATAGAAAAAAACCGAGAGAACTGAATAGCAAGCAGCAAGGTAATTTTTTTTCCTAAATCAAGCAAGTTCGCTTGTTTCCAGTTTTTAAACAAGAGTAAGTATTTTGTTAGCCTATGCATCTTTAGATTTCACCCTTTTGCATTTTCTTCCTGCAAAGTCCGCTTACGATGCCATCATTTGAATTAATATTTCGGGGATTTATACGAGGTCTGAATCATCAAAGTAGCATTCTATTTAATCATGGATTTATTCAAAAAATGTACTATGCAATGGATTCAATGCCCGAATGGAAAAAGCAAAAACTCGCGTTGAAAAAAAAAGTGCAGAGTGGTTGGAATCCGAAGAAGAAACTACCGCTGGATTCCATGAATGAAATCCGAAAATTGAAGAAAGAAGATCCTTCACTAACATGCACCGTGTTGGGGAATCTATATGGCGTTTCTCCCGAAAGTATTCGCCGAATCTTGAAAGCCTCAAATCGTGTCCCGACTGAACGAGAGCTGAAGCGTAAACAACAAAGATAAAAGTGTCTTTGATCCAGAAAAATTAATGTAGGAACAAGCTTAAGGTTCAGACGTTCTAGTCGAATAATTTTTAAATAGCAAGGGATGCGCCTTATGTGTAATGCATATCCGTGAAGGAAATTAAAAGATATTCGTGTCTACCTTGGAGTTAGAACTTGGATTCATTTCCTAACTTTTAAGTCCATAAAACGAAACTAATATCTTGTTTGGGGCATTCTGGGTACGATCAATTATTTAACTAATCTAGGAAATGAGTTAAGTGAATACACTTTCCCAAATATGATGAGATATTTACTGTTCATTCTGCATATGGAAATATTCTATGAACCGTTTGGTTGTACGGTAATCTAGCATATTGTACCCATTTCCATTCTTTGAATACTGAAACACAGACTACAATCTTAACAGTAAGCTACAAAAGGAATTGACTATACTGAAATTTCAGTCGGTACGAGCTGTTGTTTTTTCCCTTTGCTCTATATTCTGAGAGAAACTAATCGTTTCTTGGGAGCCTGTTTACACCGTTAACGAGAAAAGTAATTTAATTAAGAAATTAGAGAGCTTTCGAATAAACACGAGAATTCATTTCAACAATTTATATTGATGCTTAAGAATCGTAAGCGTATTTTCTTATCCATTTATTAAAGCTTGGTAAAAGCGAACTCGCTAGTAAATCTAATCAAGTCAAGTCTGTACACTTTCAATTTTAACCACCAAATTTGTTTATTAACCATCCAGAAATATTTTATATTTCTTTTATTTTATAATTTTTTTTGTCTTCCTACTTTGAAGATTCGTCTTGTTTCAGTTGTTCCAACTGACCTACGTTATTGACTCTTTATTTTCTTTACTACCTAGTTTAGTAAGTGTCTTTTGACACCTTCAAACTAAAAGGTCCTTTATATTTCAAATCTTCATCTATATTTAGAAGAAAAAACAACATGTCAACCAGAAGTCGGAGATCTGGAAGACAGAAGCCTTCCAGGAGAACCACGTCTGATAATAACAGTAATGCAGACTCGGACGTGTTAAGTGTCTCTACAAAGGAGGAACTGGGCGACAATGCTCTTGCAGCGGAGGAGGGTGAATCTGTAATGAAGGAGCAAGAACTGGAGGAAAGCTTGGAAGGAAACGACGATGAGGAAGAAGGTGGGGATGACGATTTTGAGGATGAAGACGAAGAAGCTGAGGAAGATGAGGAGGAAGAGGAAGAAGCTGAGGAAGATGAGGAGGAAGAGGAAGAAGAAGAGGAGGAAAGCAATGTTAGTCCACCTGTGAATTCCAGAAACAAAAGAGATAGGAACGCATCAAAACGGAAGGTGAACTATATCGAGTCTGATCCAGAGGAAGACGAACGGGACAATGAAGTCGATGAGGAAGATCTGGATGAAGAAGAACAATTAGAAGACGAAGAGGGGAATATTACTGATATGAAGGATATGTATTCAAACGGGATGGCTCCAGGAGCAACCGATTCATCCAGAATGACAAAAAGGCAACGAGCCCTCCAGGGTGTACTAGGAGAGGGCGAAGAAGACGATATGTTGGAACTGCCGCCGGAAACGTCTGGTCGTAAAAAGCTGACAGAGGAAGAAATGGCTCTGCGAAGGGTGGAAAATGCAAGGAGAAGAAAGAATCAAAGCGAGAAAAAATTAGAGGAAGAAAAGATGGAAACCATTAATCGTCTTTTAAAGAGACAGTCCAATACAGATAAGCCTCGACGTGGTCGTGCACCAACGTTAGCCCAGGAGGATATAGGAGCACCCAAAAAGGTCATCAAAAAACCCAAGGTATCTATGCATCAACCGTTTCAGTGTATTCGGTGGGTTAACAATAAAGAAGGTAGTCGGGCTATTATACCAGATTCCTTGTACCCATTCTATCAAAAGTGAAGCCGTGAACTCCTCCTAGTCTTGTACGTGTTTTAACTCCATTTTTCATACATCTTTACATTTTAATGAGGATATTATTCATGATTTTTGCATCTATCCATGTCTACTTTAAACACATTAAATCGTTCTTGCACAACAAATTTGTCACTACATTTAGTACAAGGGGAAAATCTATGAAACCGAAGCCATAAGAAAATTTTCTTGTCGCTTTTCTTCCACTAGTAAAAGTATCAAGTTCAAATACTGTTTTCTTCTTGTATGTAAATTTTTTATTGTTTTATCTTCAACTTGGTTGCATTCGTAATTCTTAACCAATATTTCGTTAGCTTATCAGATTGCCAACCATTTATAAACTCGGTTTCCGAAAGAATATTCACAAAAAGCCAACGTGAACAGTTTCTTTGGCGTTAGGTTCCTTATAAAAAAAAAAGACCAACTTTTAATAGTTTTCAAGGTGTTTCGACCGACAAAAATTCTCGCAATGACGACAAACACCATACTCCCATCATTTCGGGTTGCTGGGAGTCGTCCAGATGTTTGGACTATGGTAAACCAGGCAACAGCAGAATGTAAAGTGCCACCAGTTTCCTTGAGTCAAGGATTCTTTAATTACAGTCCACCCAAGTTTGTCTTAGAGGCTGCTAAGAAATGTGTTGATGATGTATCATGCAATCAATATTCTCACACTCGTGGCCGTATAAGTCTTCGCAATGCTTTATCAAAAGCTTATTCTCCCTTGTTTAATCGTAAACTAAACCCAGAGACAGAAATCGTTGTCACAGCGGGCGCAAATGAGGGATTCTACAGTGTTTTTGCAGCTTACTTGAACCCCGGAGACGAAGTAATTTTGATGGAGCCATTTTTTGATCAATATGTATCTAACGTTCAAATGAACGGTGGTGTTCCTGTATATGTACCCATGATTCCACCCAAGGAAGGAGCTGAGCACCCTGTATCAGCGAAGGAATGGAAGCTTGACATGAATAGACTGCGTGCTGCAATTACTAACAAGACAAAGATGATCGTCATCAATACTCCCCACAATCCTCTTGGAAAAGTCTTTTCCGAAGAAGAGCTGAATGAAATTGCCGACATTGTACTCAAACACAACTTGCTTGTCGTCTCCGATGAAGTTTATGATCGTCTTTCTTACGCTCCTTTTGCCCGTCTTGCTACGCTTCGCCCAGAACTCTTCCGCCATGTTGTCACGGTTGGCTCTGGTGGTAAAACATTTGGATGTACCGGCTGGAGAATTGGCTGGATCATCGGAGACGAGAGCATCATTAAACACTCTGCCGCTGCCCATACCCGGATCTGCTTTTGCGTCAATAGTCCTTTACAAGAGGCCACGGCAATTGCTTTTGAGGAAGCTGACAAGGTAGGCTACTGGGATGAATACATTTCGACATATAAAAAGAGGTTTTCTATTTTGGCAAAGGCTTTTGATCAACTCGGCATTCCTTACACTATTCCTGATGGTAGCTATTATGTGATGGCCAACTTTGCCAAGGTAAAGATGCCTGAGGACTATCCTTTCCCAGAACACATCCTGTCACGTCCTCGTGATTTCCGTTTATGCTTTTGGATGCTCAAAGAAATTGGTGTCGCAACCATCCCCCCTACTGAGTTTTATACAGATGAAGATGCTCACATGGCTCAAGACTACCTTCGTTTTTCTTTTTGCAAAACTTACGAAACTCTAGAAGAAGGTGCTGAACGTTTACAGAAACTAAAAAATTTTATTTAAGTATATGACCCAACCTTTGTCAATCTATCAATCTTAATAGAACGATTCATCCAGTGATTCTCGTTGAACATCAAACCTTTTGCTTTTATATTTATTTGTTTCTCCTAGTAAAATCAAAGTAAGCTCAACAAAACAGTACAAACCAGCAACGTCTCGGATTCTCTCGATCAATTATCATAAATGAGTGGTTTGTTCCACATTTAGAGCATGATAGGTTGCTCCTCAGGAACATCATTTTTCGTCTCAAACTTCATTTTTTCTGTAAAGGATGCATTCGAATATTCCTGTAAGGCCCTAATTTGCTGCTTCAAAGAGTCGTAGAAGCTTTGCTTGCCTTCCTCAACCGTCAGTTCTTTGGAGCAAGAGTGCTGGGGATCAATTTCGTTGGTATACTGGAGTGTCAAATCAGGCATGCTGATATTGTTATATGCTTTGATGCAATACAGGATGTATATGAATACGACGATTCGAAGAACAGACAGAATTTTAATCGCAACCTGTGTGCATCGAATTGGTTTTGCGAGTGTTAATTCCTTTCAGTATACAATTTAAAGCACTCCAAAAAACTACGAAACACTGCGTTTTATAGTTCAAAACATAGGATGAAAGCCCTTATAAAATGTGAAAAATAACAAATAAAAAAGACTGAAAATTTTATTCAATTTTACTTAGTACTGTTCAATCTCTGTTCTATTATGTTTAATTTTGCTAAATGACACCGAATGTCCAAAAAAATATACTTCATGGTAGCGAAGACTCTAAATTTGCCGAGCTATATAAGCTTAGATATAGATTACGTAGAAAACACATAAAACATAACTCATAAATAACAAAACAAATGTGTACTTCCTTCATAAACTCTTGAATTCCAATCATTTTTTGTTTTTATTTTTATTTAAAAAGTTTAAAAAGATGAAACTTGTAAAAAGGGTCCAAAGGATTCGTATAGGTCCTTTTGTCTTGGAATACTCAGACGGTTTCTCGATCAACATATATTTCCAAAAGCGAAATAGTATCATCACTTCGAATCCCGAGAAATCAAAAATTACTACCAAAAAAAGAAGAACCATCTCAAATGAATCAATCCTTTCTAAAGGATCGGTTACCTCCATAACCCCAAAAAGAAGTAAAGCCAGTTTTCTAATTCAACAATATAAGCAGTACATTTCATGCAAGAAAAGTGTAAAAAATCCGCCTACCGTACTTTTAGCCTGGAAAGAATTAAACCTTGCCATGAGGCCTCTATTTCCTCAACATCGAACCACCCAAAACGATGAGCTGAATTGGAGAAAGCAAATTATCGTAGAAGAGCTGAATTTACTTTTGCTACGGTGTATAAGTGCATGCGAAGCAATCCGTGATTTTGATGATCTTATCGAAACAGCCCGAGTAAGTCTGACGGTGGATATATCCTTGATGAATGGAATTAGAAAGCGATCGCATGGAATCATTGAGCTTATAGAAGAATGGAGGATGTTTTACTCGGAATCTCTCCCGTACATCGAAGCCACCTTTTTACCGATCACATTTGAGAGAACTGAAATCGCACAGTTATTCGAAGAACCGATGAAGAGCTACTGGTTGAGAAAATCAGAACAAGTTGATGTCAAAGTCCTTTGTTTATGGGCGTTTCGAACATTTGTTGTGATTCCCAAGCTGAAGAGAATTAGCAATGCTGCTATCAATTTGCCAAAACTAGAGAATTCTCAACGGGTATCACTTTTACAAATGATTTCTATTATTTTCCTTGTAAAACCAATAGAGGAATCCGATATTATTTTATTGAATTGGCTTCGCTCTCTTATTTTAAACCAAACAATAGGGGACCCTATTACATAATATATAATACTCACGGTATCATTCAAAAAGACACAGGTGCATCTTTAGGAAATATTTTAACTAGATTAAGGTCATTTATTAATACAATGGAACTGGCAATGAATATATTTTACTCGATTTCTTTCTTCAACATGCGTTACTTGCCTTGTTACTTCAAATTTGAAATTTCACCGTCAATGTTCTAGCATTACTGAAGATTCCACCTATATCCTACTCTGGATAGTTTCCAGCGTTTTATTTATCCTTTGTATTATTAGAGTAAAGCTATTTTTTTTCCAAATGGGTTACTAGTATGAGTGATTTCTTACTTCTTGACCATGTATCAGATTCTCAAGGTTCAGGAAGTGAATGGTCAAGTACAATCTCGTCTTCGGTTTCTGTCGTAAAGACGAAAACCAGCATTTCCAAAAATAATCATGAATATGGGAATTCCATAAATAACCTCAAATCCGTGAATGGTCTTTCAATATCTTCAAATAGTTCTGTCGCTTCTTTACCAAATCCAGTTAACGAGAGTCTTACGCGAAATAATTCTTTTAAGAAGACCGGGGATGTTGATAATGGAAATGGAGTACAAAATATGCAAATCTCTGAGGAACCATCTTCCCCAAAAGCTTCTACTTCAAGGCGTGAGTTTCGTCCTCGACGCCCTGAACAAACGATGCCTTACACTTACGACTTTCTAAGGCATAAGCTAGAATTTAAGAAAATGGGCTTAGCACCAATTTCTGTTCCGCATGGTCCTGAACATGCAATTGAACACCGATCGGTAGCTCACAGGCCAGTCAATGTCATAGTAAGGGGAGACATAAAGAAGAAAGAGTCTCCCGTTGATGATCAACGGAAAATGGAAACAAAAACTCATAGGAAGAGAAAGCGACATGGTATAATCTTATCCGACAGCGATGACGAACCTTCAAATATTCATAGTTCAGTGGACTTAAAGTCAAATGACACTATCACAGGTGAAGATAAAGCTTCTAATAATTTAGATTCAACTCCCTCACGTGTGTCTGACCAGGATGAAGAAGATGCAGAATCATCATCCTCTTTTTCTTCTACAGCTTCGAGTACCAAGTTACCGTCATCGCTCGATGCCTATAAAAAAAGACTAAAAGGAATTCTACCTCCCTCTTTTTTAACGATACAGGGAAAAAGAATGTTGGATCAAGAAAATCCAAGTTTCAAACTTCATCATAGAAGAAATCAAGATACTATTGGTGTTAGAAAAAAAGGCATCGTGAGAAGAAAGCTGAATCAAAATAGGACGAAAAGTTTATGTTACGGAAAACCTTTGAATGATCAAGAGCATTATGAAGATAATCCCTCTTTGTCATCTCCCATAGTCACACACGTTAATAAGGCAGCTTTTGTAGACTCACCCACTAACGAAATCCAAAAAATCAATCAAGAAGAAGAAGATCCTTCTTTAAGTACGAGTTTTCCCATTATCCCAACATTGCGCTCTGCTAGTTTCCCTCAAGCTCAAAACGAAGTGCTTGAAGGATCCAGTGCTGCTGTTCAGGAATTGGATGATATCCCAAGAAAAAGAAGGAGAAAAAATAAACGCCGTTTTGTTGACTTAGGTTTAGTAGCAGCACATACATATAACACAACCGGGAAACCTCCGCCAAAATTTTTACGAATATTCTCGCGGACCGCTTCAAAAATACCAAAGAAACGGTCGAAATTAGAACAAAGAAGCTCTAACAAGTACTTTCTGTTTGATTCGGTATCTGACCAGAAGGAAGTCGAACAAGTGATAGATGCTTGGAATCAGGGCGAACATTGGTTAACTAAGGGTACTTTCACTAAATATTCGAAGGCCATTCATAAAAGGCATGCCAACCAAAACAGTGAACTTTTACGAAATAGAAGCTATAAAGTCAGCAATTACAAGGCACCTTCCATGGACCTTACCAGATTTAATTCTTCAGCAAGAAAAAAGGAAGATTCATATAAAAGAGAAAAGTTTCTTTCTTTATTTTCCTATCCAAAGGATCGAGAAAAGAATAAAAAACAGCCATATACTTTCCCCCAGAGTTCTCTAGATAGGCTTTTTGTTAATAAACCTGATGATTCGGTAAAGAGCGTACATAACCCCTTGAAGAATAATGACAATCATAGCTTAAGCTATACGCTTCATCCTAACCAAGAGAACGAGAAAACTGTCCCAACTATGTTTACTAAATTACCTAGAAAGCAGAAAGCAAACCGAATCCTACGCGATGACTATGGTCAGCTAATATTCTCCTACAAAGGAACTAACAATTCACCAAACATAGAACATTTTTTTAAGGTTGGCTCTTTTCCTGTCACTTTTAATGTGGTTCCCTTCAAGTATGGTATCAGTTTACCAGAAGGTAGTCTTCTTCGAAATGGATATTTAGAAAAGATAATTAAAAGAGATTCGACTTATCCTACAAGAAATATATATGTCTTTTCTCGTTATTTTAGCGTTTCTGACGAAGTATCGAAGACAAATAGCCAGTTAGAAGAAGCATTCGAATCAATAGTGGATCTACTCCCAGGCTTTAATAGTAATTATGCTAATGATGTGTACAATCTTTTCTCATTCTGCTCTGGTTACTTGCTTAATTTACAACTGTCTGATCAAACCAACCTAACGGCTCAAAGTTCATCTTTTCTGGAATTGTTTGCCAAGTTTTTTGACCGATGCATGACAATTATCTCTTTAAAAGAAAACCTTTTTTTCTTTAAACTAAATGTTCTTTTTTTAATGTTTCAATTTCTTTACTGTGCGCAGTATGAGATCATTAGTTCTTCATCTAGGAATTCTATTCGTTTGGCAAGAGAGTTGATAAATAAATTGCTAAGTTTTGGACAGTCTGATTTACTGGAATGCTATCGTTGTCTTAGGTCTTCAACTGAGCCAACTGACCCCTTTTCAGTAATTTCGTTGGAGACATGGGTAGTTTTAAACAAACTTCTCATTCTTTGTACTGGAAAATACGAATGTTTATGGGAACAAGTTGATAACTTTTTGAGTTTAAATGAACCCGATTTATCAGTTTTAGACATGGAAAAGATATGGTACATTATAATCACAGTATCTCCAGTATTTCAGCTCAATGACCTTGGTGTCGCCGAAAGTCCTACCAGTCATAGCTACTGGCCTCTGGTTCTCAAAACTTGCCGAAGTACTTTTGAGAAACAGAAGAAAGGAGTTGATCTTAAAGTCACAGAACGATACTTACGAGTTTTGTTGTTGCGAATTAATCTTTTGATATCTGAATGGTTTTGGTCTGATGTATCTTGCGTTTTAATTCCCATTTTTGACTTCTTTAGTCACCGTAGATTTATTGATCTTTCTTATGAATCATCCGAAGATGTTGCTTCAGAATTTCCAGATTTTATCAAATCATTGGACAGATCTCCAGATTTGCACATAAGTGCGTTTGATACTTGCTTCGTCATTTTTCTGAAAACTGTGATTGTTTCAATCCAAAGGCTGAAATCTGATTCCAAAAATACTTCGATAATACGTCGAATTGTCTCAAGACTTCAACCACTTCATGCCAGACAATACAGAAGAGAAATCCCTTTTTCCATGAAAGACTATATGTCTCTTGAGCACACGCATACTTTATTAATATCATTGTTTTGGGTTGCTCCCGAAAACTGTAAACCGAATATAAACAGAATACGCGACAATGTCATATTCGAAGGTTCTCACCTTAAAGCACGATTAATCAGTTTAAAGGCTTGGCAGTATCTGATGCGATATATATTGTTATATGGGTCCGACGCTCAATTGGATGCTTGTATGTATTGGCTTGATTCGTTAATAGAAGTTACTTTGAATGAATATCTGTCATTGGTACTCTCAGATCAAAGTCTCGATGAGATTGAGCTCATTGCTTATTCCCAAGGTCAATTAGAAGATTTCCTGCTGGTAGTTTTTTACTCACTTCAAGCTTTGATACCTAGTCCTTCTGTCTATATTCGAAGAATTAACTGTCTATTGACACCTCACTCTAGTCAATGTATATTTCAAAAGTCTTCCAGCTTGCCATCAAGAGTGGTACTTGAATGTACTTATTTTTTGAAAAAGCTACTTACTTATCACTCTGTCTGTCAGGTACCTCGAGAAAAAACGGTGACTAACGTCGTATCTGCTGATAGCCAAGATGCTTATTTCGAAAATGATTGTATCGATGATACTGAATTAATGATCGAACAAGAAAAATTTGAGCGAATATGTGAACTAGCCAAGCTTTTGAGGAAACATGTATCACCTTATTTATATCAGACTATATCCACTATAGTAGGAAGCGATGAGAGCGAATACAAGTCATTTCGCCCTGTATCAATTCCTTTAATGGAGTGTATGGCACTTTGCGCTAGCTTTGCTGTTGAAGCTAAAATCAACGACTGGAGTTATTACGTGGATTTTGGTACTGAATCTTGGGAACGAATTCGGAATACTCGATTGAAGCGGTCATTGAGCAGTCAATTTTATTCTATTTTAATAGAAACTAATGTTTCGTTTTTAGTTGATCAACGTGAAAAAGTCATGACTGTCTGGTTTGAATCACTGGGTGCTTTGAACGATTCATACGCTGCTTCTTTTACCTTACTTCTTTTGGAGAAAGATAAGAATAACCCATTACTGTTTAACCTACCAATAATACTAGACGACCAAGCGGCATTTGTCCGTCAATTTAAGTCAGTCCAATTAAGCTTAATTTCTTCTGTCCTTGGAAATATGGCAAAAGTTTATGACGATGTAAAAAGCAATTACATGGAAAGTCAGCAATATCATCAGATACTTTTCCTTCAGTATTTAAGTTCACTGTTAGCGTCAATGCAAAGCAGTTATGAAAGTCTTGTTTATTCAGGTGATGATCATTCCATATTTATTTCATCCGCACAAAGGGTTGTGGGTGACATCCTTCAGTATTGTAGTCCGTTTGCTAATGAAAGGAATTTATCAGGACTCCGTTATTTTATGGATTCCGCAAGGTTTCCTCAACCACCGGAGCGTTTAGAATACGCTGCTTTTCGATTACGAAGCTATGCTCGAAAAAATTTAACTTCAGAATCTTCTCGAAACGCCTTATTTAGTTTTTTAAAGGCAAATTTAGATATTGCTTTACTAGAGCAAAAGCAGAATGATATAATGAGTCTCCTAACTCTTGCTATGGGAAGTTATAGTCAAAATGTCAACGATCATTGGGATTTCGAAGTTTCTTCATTACGAAAGTTTTGTTTGAACGATCTTTTGTTGAATTACTTGAACGTCAAGTCTTTAGTTGCCTCATTCTATTCTTCTTTGCTGCTTGATTGTTTAACACGTGTTTATAACAGCTTTCATTATGTTTATTTTAATGATGAACACCTGATAAAGATTTGTGAAGAGGTTTATACTTCCATTTCTGCATTGGAGAATTTTGCTTTATTGTATTCATCTTCAAATCCTATAATTGCTGGTAAAATCTATTATCTTCTGTCTGCTATAGCAAAATTTGCATTAGTAAAGACTGATAACCGCTTTGTTTTAGATCTTCAAAACTTTTTGGGAAAATTAAGTCGAGAGTTCTTGTTAGAGGTTTGTTGGATTTTACAAAGTCAAGAGTACCCTCCACCTTTTTGTCAAGAAGTATGTCCACGGTCTAAGCTCTTCAGTTCAATTGAGCAGCACTGTAATGCTGACTGGTACGAAAATATTGATAATATTGTTCATAAAGTTAGAAAAACTAAATTGCATTTACCCTCCGCCGTTGAACAGCAATCCGCAAAGTGGAATGGTTTAATTGAACTTTTCGTTCAATCATGGAAGAGGAAACCGGAAATTTTGGAACCTGAGTTAGAGACCTTTTATAGAAATGCGCGTATACAACATAATACTCTATCGAATGTACCGTTTCAGGTAAGTGATATTCTTGCCAGAATAAACCGTCTTTGGATTATTGAGGACATTAATGTGCATGACATGTATATATAGATTAATTTATCATTATGTTTAGATAATTTTTTTATGATTTTTTATTTTGAAAAAACAGAGTATCATGTTGTTTTACATTCAAAACATGAAAAAATACCTTTTATTTATTTGTCCTGACTATTCATATAAATATAAACCCAAATAATTTCATTTTTTTTTGTTCACCATATTCCACGACCAAAATTATTTTATTACACGTCTGCAGTGTGAGCATCTGCAGCTTCCTCTTCCTCTTCTCCTTCTTCGCTTTCACCTTCACTAGCTTCAGATCCTGAATGCTCACTTGAAGGTTGATTCTTCTTTGATTTTTTCTTCTTCTTGTCCAACTTACGTTGAACATTTTGCTCTTGCACTCTCTTTCTCTTCTCTTTAAGAGAACGATTTTCTTCATGAAACTTGTCAAGCTGACGAACTTCATCCTCAGACTTGTGTACATGACTGTGATAAAGGACCTTACCTCCCATAGCTTCTTCAGTCACCTTGGTAAGCTCCAAAGTCAAACGAGGGCCGATTTCAATTAACTTAATAGCCTGCTGCTTGGGTTTTAGCAACTGAGATTCACTAAGGAGTTTTTCTTCAATTTTCGTTGGGGCTGGCCGAGAGACCTCAACCGTAGCATCTTCTTCGGCCTCAGAATCACTAGGTGCTCCGGACATTCCTTCTCCATGCAAAACGAAATCCGAAATATCACGAACACCACCCAAATCCGGGAGATCAGAGGGATGCGTCTGACCTTTCAAAAGGCGCTTGATTGGTCGAGAAACTCCTACAGGCTTGGTAGTAATTAAGTAATGACGAAGGTCTATGTAGCCATCATCACGCTTATTAAGGAGAAGCACACGTTTTACAGAATTTACGTTAGTCGACTGAAGCGACAAGGGAGGAAACATGTTTTGGAAAGTTGTTGTCAACAAAGCTTCATGGGGAGTTTCCTTGGACGATTTTGTATTGAAGTGATTCATTACGAGAAGAGGAGGAGTCAAAAACTCTGCGTTTGGAGACTTCGGAGTCTTTTGAAGATTTCGAACATCTTTGTTGAGCATATACTCATGAATTCGAAAATGCAAAGCGGGACCTCTTGGAGCGCGAACAATTCGTAAATTTGCATTACTATCGGAACGAGACAGTACCATCAAATGAGAAACTCCTAAAGGACCAGTCATTGTAAGGTAATCCTTCAGTTTGTTTGCTTTACGTTCCTATAAAAAGTTAGAAAACTATCTTTTGGAAGGTTTAAATCCTTACTCTCAAGCGCACAGCTGTATGTGGTTCCATCATGTGTCGAAGGTCGCGAGTAAGAAGAGAAAGGCTTTTTCCTACTTCAGATGCACCAACACGAATAACCATCTAATTCTTTGTTAGTATTCATTCTCTTTCCAGAGCTAAAGCCAATACTTACCGATTTGGGAACCGATGCCTCACGAGCAGGATCTTCCTTCAAATGAGTCCTTTTCTTCACCTTCAAAATAAAAGTTAATAATTAAAGAATCGAAATAAAAAAATAACATACGCGTTTCTTGCCAATTCCAGCCATTGCAAAATTTGGTGAAGAGATGATAATTTCTTGGTGGTGAAAATGGAATACACCACCATCGGTGTTCATACTGTTCTTATTCAGAGGTGGCCTTTGTAAGTCCAGTTGCAAATTATTTTATTTGTTCTAATTATTATTATTTTAAATCTATTTGAAAAAAAAAAAAAAAATCATAAAAGAAAATTTATCCTTAGTACCACATACAATAAATTCCCAATGAAGTTTATTTTATTTGCTTCTTTATTCCTCTGTTTTTCGTTTTTTGAATCATAACCAAAAGAATATCATGGAAGTGGCTTTAAAAGGTTATTAGAAATCATGATGCCTCGTCGACTTTACAACAATTAATCAATATAGGACAATGTGAATAGTACCTGCAATTTCCCTTTTTATCAAAACGATGCAGTGGACGCTTTCAGGATTCTTTTATTCTTTACCTTTTTCAATTGAGTAAGTCCAAGCGTTCAAGGAGACAGTTATTGGTGTCAAACCTTGAATCAACTAGACTGCTTTAGTTAATCATCTGTGGGTCTCGAGTCTTCTAGAGCTTTTAAAGATTGAATTCAATGCCAGCGGAAAGCTATGTTATTTCTAAAATCAGATTCTAAACACAGTGAAGTTTGCATAAACGTTATGTTTGATGATCAACTCAAACAAGAAAACCAACAGCAGTCTACATGCCATCGTTGTAGGTAATACTTTTTCTGTTTCTTGTCTTGTTCCTAATCGAACCCTGCTATTTGTTGGTTCTTGTTTCTTCTCTCTACAGGAAATCATGTCTTGCAAGCTACTACAGCTTCACTTAAGCCTTAGGAAGGATCAAAATTCTTTACTAATTGTACCTAACTTTTATTGACTGAATGTTCTATATGTCCATTTTCTCTTGAAATTGACACTTCCTTATTGCTTTTTTCTCCTTTATCAACTCGAGAAGAGGACAATGGCTAAAAAGTAGAAAGAAAGCTTACAACATATCACAAAACTTGTTTACGGAGTTAAATGCTTTTATGATTCAAGTCAGTCATTTGCTGTACCGTTTTCTACATAGTTAGGAAACGCAACATTTACTGAAGACCGGAAGAAAGATGAACAACAAGAGAAGTTGGATTTAATTACTCGCAAAATCAATCTCTCTCTTCTTCTTATTCCTGAGCCTTTTATCATCCAGAAACCAAGGATTACTACTTCTTACCAGGGTAACACAGGTGACATAAACAAATGAGTCTTAATGGCTCTCGTTGGTCCATTATATAATTCATTGATGAAGATATCATTTTTACGTTCCTACTTAAATTAAAATATTCCTTACAAGTTAAATATTGTCATTCAACTAACTGAAGCGTAGTCTTTAAAAGTACAAATTAAGCTCCGGTAATTCTCTAAAAGGGTCAGTATAGACTTGCAAAACAATTGCTTTTAAAAGTTTTAAAGAGATATATTGCAGCGTATATAGTCGTGGCAACCCAAGCAAATCACTTCTGCTCCCTCTCACTCACTAAGTGGTAAACAATACCTGAAGTGGTTGACAGTGGGTTTTGCCAACTGCACGCATCCTCCATCCAACAACTAGCAAAGACCAGTTTTTTGTCACGCTTGTTGAGGATCTTTCTGTACAAGCAGATCCTTCAGGCTCTCTTATAATGACTGAAATTTTTGAGAAAATACAAGAGGGATCTAATTCTGACAGTCAAAAGCAATACTCTTCATCATCTTCAGACCCTTCTTTTAAAATTTCTCTCTCTTCTACACCTTCCGTATCTGTTGAAACAGCGGAGGCTAAAGGAATGACTGAGTATGACAATAAAAATGTTTCAACTAACTATGATCCCATTCTTTTACCAGATCGTTTAAAAAACGTCTATGAGGAGATTACTACTCAGGTAAAACAAATAGTAAGTAAAACGGTAATTTGGTGTAATAATCCCCTAAAAGAAAGCTTGTTTTTGGTGTAGAATGGATCAATGCTTTCATTTCACTGTTCCTGCATGGTTCATTCAATATCACATAGTTATCTGCGGTTGTACTATTTCATGGATTTTTACTAATTCGTTGCTTTTAGGAGAAAACGGAAGATTCAGAGGAACGACCTGCCAATTCTAGGAAAAATTCAAATGGAGTTATACCGTCTACGGATACTAAAACTGAAAACATCAAAACTCTTGAACCTCAAGTCGATTCTTTAAAAACTCCTCCATCCAACCATTCTCAGTTGGGCAATTCAGTCCCAAAATCGAATGATCCGATGACCTCTAACCAAATTATGGGACGTTTGGTTGTACGTCTTCGTCAGGCCCGTAATCTACTAATTTCCAGTATGCATGTTGAACCATATGCAGTCATCAATTATGATAAAACTGAAGTTGTGGCTCCTTCTTCAAAGAAAGATGCTGAAAATGGGATGGGGATTTCCATCCCTTCCAAAACTCGAACTGTGAATGACAACTTCCCAGTGTCTCCTTCTCTCGTTCAATCCGAGTTGTTAATGGCAGAAGCTCGAGCTCCTCGATGGGATTTTGAAACTGTCTTCGACGTTATAAATCCAGAATCCACCGTTTCTATCAGTGTTTATGACCGTTTGAATGGTGATTCGTTCCTAGGAAGTGTCAAAGTTGCACCGGTTTTATTGAATGAGTATTTAAATGAAGGGTGGTATAAATTGGAACCTTTGGATTTGTCGCAACCCTTCGAAGGTGAGGTCAATATTCAAACCATATTTGAACAGTCAGAAATTACACGATATGGACCCGAAGATTTTACGATTCTTCGACTAATCGGGAAAGGTAAGTTGACTTTTATTTGAGAATATCAAGGTAGTAACCAGTGTTTAGGAACATTTGGCCACGTTTATCTTGTTCAGAAAACCGACACGGGTCGAATATATGCTATGAAAAAGATCTCAAAAAAATTAATTGTTAAAAAAAAGGAAGTTACACATACTATTGGGGAGAGGAATATACTGGTTCGAACTTCACTTGACGAATCACCGTTTATCGTTGGACTGAAGTTTTCGTTTCAAACTGCTTCAGACTTGTACTTAATTACGGATTATATGAGTGGAGGTGAGTTATTTTGGCATCTACAACATGAGGGGAGATTTCGCGAAGATAGAGCCAAGTTCTATATAGCAGAACTTGTTTTAGCCCTAGAGCATCTTCACAAACATGACATAATTTATCGAGACTTGAAACCCGAAAATATTCTTTTAGATATAAGCGGACATATTGCATTGTGTGATTTCGGATTATCGAAAGCAAATCTTTCGTTTGAAGACACAACAAATACTTTTTGCGGAACTACGGAGTACTTGGCCCCGGAGGTTTTATTGGATGATAAGGGATATACGAAGCAGGTAGATTTTTGGTCTCTGGGTGTTTTAGTTTTCGAAATGTGCTGTGGTTGGAGTCCTTTTTATGCACCAGATGTGCAACAAATGTACAGAAATATTGCTTTTGGGAAAGTTCGGTTTCCCAAAGGTATCCTATCCCAGGAAGCTCGTAGCTTCGTCCGTGGATTGCTGAATCGGAATCCCAAGCACCGACTGGGGGCATTTGCAGATGCGGAGGAACTAAAAGCACATCCATTTTTTGATGACATTAACTGGAATCTTCTGGCGAAGAAAAAGCTATCTCCTCCATTTAAACCTCAAGTAGAAAGTGATCTGGACGTTTCCAATTTTGATCAAGAATTTACGAACACCAATGTTCGCAACCTAAACGTGAATGGTTCCCATGATTCAGTTAATGGTTCTACACCTCTTTCAAATACGATTCAGGATAGATTTAGGGGATTTACATTGTAAGTTGATTTATACCAGAAAATATTTTGATGTGGAGCAGTTTTCTAACTTTTACAGTACCAATAAGTCCTTAGAAGATCGGTTTGAAGGTATTCACCTTGATGAATTCAATGAAACAGATCGGCCCAAAGACTCCGTTTCTAATGAGAAAAACGGGTTTGATAAAGATGATCCCGTGGCTGATTCTGTTTTTGGAGAAACATTTGAGGGTTAAATATCAAAAGAACTCATTTCAAAGTTGTTAATGCCCATTTTCCATTGGACCATATGATCTTTTCTTGCATTTTTGTTTACGTCTTCTAGGTTTGTATCTTTATCGTTCCTTCATCGCATTTCTATCGTTATAGTTTGATTTATTCGTTTTATATTCATACATTTTATTAATTGACAAGCTTTATTTAAATGTTCAATGACCGTTTACTAAGTAATAGCTTTTGTACATATTTAATGTTCTTAGGCAGCACAGTCTTAATGTTTCCACTGTATCATACAAGTTAAGGAATCCCAGCATTCTTTAAAATTATACTCATTCAATGTATCTCAATTATGTATTGAGCTTCTAAACTATAAGACTGGAGGGAAAATCAAGTACATCGACTTTTTCAGTTTGGCTTGCCAATACATAATTGTTTTGTGATAACCATGTCATCGTTTTGTTTGAATAGTAGTTTTAACGAGTTCTGAGAGTATCTGTATTTATAATAACGCAGCTTGGATGAGGCCCTTATTAGCTCTTTGGGGTACACGACGATGGGTTCACCAACAGCAGTTTTCTTTTACCACTATCACCAGTATGGCTGGTAAGTTATACGAGTAAGAGTAGAACGTGAAAGACTAACGAAAAACAGACTTCAACGCTCTGGCTACTCAGTTTACCCAATTTTATTATCAAACTTTTGACACTGATCGTTCTCAACTCTCATCTTTATACGTAAGTGACCTAACAAAAGAAGAATCAAGTCAGGTTGATGTTGGTAAAGAAAGTAACTAACAGTGTTTATAAAGCGTGATGAGTCTATGTTGAGCTTTGAGGGTGCCCAACTCCAAGGTGCCAAGGATATTGTTGAGAAATTAATGGTAAGTGAAGATTCACCTGCTCGATAAAAACTAACGAAAAATAACAGAGCCTTCCCTTCCAACGTGTTCAACACCGTATTTCTACTTTGGATGCACAACCTACCGGTGCTAACGGTTCCGTTGTTGTTATGGTTACTGGTGAACTTTTGGTAAGTTGAACGAGAAGTATTGAGTCTATATATATATACATGTTTGGAATACCTTGTTAGACGCAATATTGAACTATCAAAAGAATGCAACTAACGTGTTTATAGTTGGATGAGGAACAAATGGCTCAACGCTACAGCCAAGTTTTCCATCTTGTGAATAATGGCGGTAACTACTTTGTTTTAAATGATCTTTTCCGTCTCAATTATGGTTAGATAAAAACAAGAAATTAAAGTCGGTTTTCCATAAATATTACTAGTAATTCTCTGGTTCTGAATTCTCAAATCTTTTAGAAGAAATGTCACTGAGTCTTAAGAGACACGTATACCAACTTACACTACAGATGGAAGCATAAAAAAAAAGAAAAGAGATACAAGTTTCTGAGTAAAACAAAAAATTGTAATATAAAAGTCTATACAAATGTATCATAAGCCTGGAAAGAAAAAAAGTCAATCCGTTTTATACTTTTAGAGGTAGAACTCAACTTAAACAGTGCGTTCTGGTTTCCTAGTTTAATGTCGTTAGCAAATGTTCCAATCATCCATGACAATAAAAAAAAGCTTACCTTTCTAATGAAACTACCGAGATGCATTTGAAGAGATTAGCGTATGAGGCTTTCCATAATCGAACACAACCGTCGTCACCAGAAGTACTTAAAATTGTACCGGTTACGTTGAACTGACACCTCCAAACCTGGCATTTGTGATTGTCGTATTCACCAATCAACTCTACCTTTATGGGTTCTTCAGTCGTTTCTGTGGCAGACTCGTATTCGAAAGAGTTCGCTTGGGTTGGTTGTAAAGGAATGGAAACTTTAAAGATGCGTACGTTTCCGTCCTTGCTGGCCGTAGCTAGTAAATGGTAAAGACGACCCATCGCAGGTGCCCATGCAATGTCACGGACAAGATCAGTATGCCCGGGCAGGGAAGCAATTTGCTTCCATTTTGCACTAGCGTTTTGAGTATACAAGTAAGCAGTGTCCATACACCCAACTGCAATGCACTGGGTGCGCCAACGAGATGGGCACCAGCTTACGCAGAAGGAAAATTGTTCATTCCGAGAAGGAGGAGAAGGAAGTAATTTAATCTCGTCCATCAAAGTCCAAGAAGAAAGATTTTCAGGCTCAAGAGCTTCATACATCCTTAGAGTAGCATCTGCTGAGATTGCAGCAAGTTTACAACCATGCTGAATAGGACAAAAGCTGATATCCATCACTGCGCTTCTGGCATCCATTAATTTTGCAACCTCGACCCATGTTTTCTTATTTGAAACTCCCTTTTGTTCCTGATATACTCGAACGCCTCTATCTAAGCTACAGACGGCTAAGACTTGACCAAATTCTGGATGAGCCCATTCGATTCTCATAAGACTAGCATCTCCAGCTCTCCATTCAGAAGAGACCTTCCAATTTTCATTTTCTTCATCAAAATCGTAAACTTTTACTCTTTGGTCTGCGGAACAAGAAGCCATCCTACGACCATAGAAATCTACATGCTGTGTTAGGTATGAAAATTCATTGCTAGAGCTCTTCCACCTACCGTACGAAACATCATTAATTAAGTCTTTATGATTAGTCGGTATTGTTGTCGATTCAACCTTGTCCATGACTGAATTTCAATTTGGGACAATTATTTGGTAGTTGGAAGTGAATTGAACTTACTCGTCCTAGACCTAAACAGCTACAAGGAGATAATGATGAATTAAAAAATTAACAATGACAATCTAATTAGAAGGAAAAAGTAATGTAATTTTCATGCACAGAAGTAAACAGAGACGATCATATTCTCTCTGACAAGGGTACCGATCCTAACGACGTTGTCGCATGGACTCTGTTAATGTCAGCCCAAGGTCAAATTTTGCATCTATATAGATTCCCACTTAGAATCTGTTTATTAAATCATTACTATATTCTCTACAAAAGTGGTATTTACATAGTAGTAGGAATTGAGCGTTTGCTTAACACGCAAGTAACAATATGAAGTGAAGTAACACTCATAAACAGACAGATGATTTCAATGCATCAGAGTGCTTATCAACAACAAAACACAATGGAAGAGGAATACGACGTAATCGTGCTAGGAACTGGACTTACAGAATGTATTTTGAGCGGTTTGCTCAGTATTGATGGAAAGAAAGTCTTGCATATCGACAGAAATGACTACTACGGAGCGTATGTAGATACAGTAGTGCATAGCTTGGTTGAGAAGGAACTTAAGGAAACTAACAAACATATACAGAGATTCCGCTAGCTTAAACTTGACCCAGCTATATGGGATGTTTCGACAAGGCGAGGAACGCCCAGAAAGTCTTGGCCGTGATCGAGATTGGTGTGTAGATTTAGTTCCCAAATTCTTGATGGCCAATGGAGATTTGACCAACATTCTTGTCTATACAGATGTAACGCGCTATATTGAGTTCAAGCAAATTTCTGGTAGTTATGTGTATCGGGATGGAAGAATCGCAAAAGTACCAGGGAATGAAATTGAAGCGTTGAAAAGTCCTTTGATGAGTTTGTTTGAGAAACGTCGAGCGAAAAAGTTTTTGGAATGGGTTAGCAACTACTGTGAAGAGGATCCCAGTACTCATAAAGACATTAATTTGGATCGCGATTCCATGGAGACAGTGTACAAAAAGTTTGGTCTTCAATCGGGTACTCAAGATTTTATTGGACACGCCATGGCGCTTTATTTAGACGAGTCATACATTAAGAAGCCTGCCCGTGAAACACGAGACCGTATTTTATTGTACGCTTCTTCAATGGCCAAGTTTGGTAAATCTCCTTACATTTATCCCATGTACGGTCTTGGAGAACTTCCTCAAGGATTTGCTCGTTTGAGTGCAATTTATGGCGGAACTTACATGCTTGGTCAACCAGTGGACGCGATTGAGTATGATGGGAACGGTGTAGCCGTTGGTGTTCGCAGTGGAGAACAAGTAGCCAAGGCAAAGCAGGTTGTTGGTGATCCATCTTATTTCAGAGAAAAAGTACGCAGTATTGGCAGATTGGTGCGTGCCATTTGTATTCTAGATCACCCAATTCCTAATACGGACAATTTGGATTCCGTGCAGATCATCATTCCCCAAAACCAGGTCAAGAGAAAGCATGACATTTATATTGCATGCATATCATCTGTACACAATGTATGTCCTAAGGGATACTATTTGGCAATTATTTCTACGATTGTAGAGACCGCCAATCCTTTATCGGAAATTGCACCAGGCTTGAAGTTATTGGGTTCTGTAGTCGAGTCATTTTCTCGAGTACAAGAGTTATACGAGCCGATGGAAGATGGTACAAAGGACCAATGCTACATTACAAAGAGTGTTGACGCTACTTCACACTTTGAAACGATGGCTCGCGATGTCCGTAATATCTATAAGCGTATGACAGGCAATGATTTAGTTTTGAAGAAGAGGGAATCTGCTGAAGTGTCTTGAAACAGTGATGACTCAAGGGAAGACCGTAGCTGAATAGACGATGACAGAGGTTACTTCTTATGACTTTGAAGCTTGACACTAAACGATGATGATGATGATGATGATGCTGAGTAGAGCAACCGTGTTTACGATATCAGTGATATAAGAAATTAAATAAGTATAATATTCTTTGATGCATATTAGCTTCTTTTCTTTTGTTTTAAGCGTATAATCTGCGGTGGTTCTACATGGTAGATGATATAAGAAGCACTTGCTTTACATTTCTTGCCGTAGATATAGATATAGACATAAAGAGAGACTAACTGTAACAATGCTATCTTTTCAGTTATTCTATAACGATTGAAAGAAGTCTTCCATTTAGTCTTGGAGAGACACAGAGACTATCGGGACTTTTCACTTCTCAAGGCATATTATTAGCTATTAAGAATGGATTTACTTACCAGAGCGATCGCAACTACCGAAATGAGCACTGTGAAGCCGATTAGGTCCGTGAACAGATAATTTTAAAAAAAGTGTAAAAATTGTTTATGCTAAATTTAGAGAAATTAAAAAAAAGAAAAAAGTTCTCTTGACAAACAAATATCACTATAAGAATATTTCCAGGGTAGGGTCTTTGGAGGTAGCAACGGGAGAAACAATGAACGCGCATGACCGACCTATTAGGGTTACCGTGCAAAAGTGAGCTCATGCAACTCAACCAGAGCCAAATTGTATGCATGCATGATTGAAAATGGAATTGGCAAATAGTAGGATATATGACTTTGATATAAACGAAAATTATGATGGAAGTGAAGGAGAGGATGAAGAGGATGAATTCCCAGGAGAATTGGAATTCTCCTTGAACTTTGACAATTTGGCGACACCATTCATGAGTAAGGATGGTGAATTTGATAGTGGACTTGGACTTAATGACACCATTACACTTGACGAAAATCAATTTGCAGTTTTGGATGGCATTAACGATGGACTCAATTTTGGATCGGACTTGAATGAAAAGAATTTTTTGGATGGCGACAGTGGCTTACATGCAATTACTAAGGAATCTAAGGATCAATTAGATGATGGAAAATTAGATTGGAAAACTAGTCATGGTCCTGAAAGTAATACGTTAACAAAATTTTTCTCTGAAAAGTTCGAGCCAAGCAAGACCGAGCCTCAACTCATAAAGAACAATGGTGTCACAAGCCGTGAAGAGTCTAACGCGCTTACGGAGAAACCCATGAGCTTAGAAGATTTGAAGTTTTTATACAAAAAAGATTTGTTAACGGAACGTCGAAAGTCGGCGTCCCTCATGAGCAGCGGTAGGAAAGAATCTGGAACGTATCCAGAGAAAGATACTATTGTATCGGATACTGCCGAAAGTTTCGCAACTTCGGAGGATGAAGACGAAGTTGCTGAAGAAGACCTGGTAAGTGCATCCTGGGTCGATAACCTCGACATCGATATGGCATCTTTCAACGGTCATCACAACCAGGCATATATTCCAGATCATGATAATTTGGATGAACGCTCAGACGATGAATTTCTTCTTGGTCTTTTAAGTTCTGACTCGAGCGTTGAAAATTTAAATGATGATGAACATGATGATGTTGATCTCATTGGATGGGAATGTTTTTTCGATGATTCTTCTGATGAATTGGATCCAATAACTCGGAATTCCCGTAGCCAAGCATATCGTCGTCATTCCTTTTCTACAAGTCGTCCTCAAGAAGATGATGGCGACACTACGGATGAGGAAGTACCTCAGCTACGTGAACCCAAGCTTGGCAGATCTGTTTCTTTGCAAGAAAACCCCATTAATGCTTCTTCTGCAATGTTCGACCCTCTAGCTCCCGCTTTCTCCGCCTCCCCCTTATCTAAGATTTCTTCCTTTCCTAATCCAGTAGATGCCGGATTGGAACTCTCTCAATCCAAGGCTACTTCCCCCATAGAGGGTTCCGCTCATTCTGAAAACCCTAGCAGTGATGGACCTGTTCTCGCTAGCTTTGCGGATTCGTCCCCTGGTATCATGTCTGACACAAACAGCGTTCCCTCATTTGCACTTGATCCGAAATTGAATTTTTCTCAACCTAAGCCTCCTATTTTAGGTACATGGGATAGAGAACCAGACCATATGGTTGGTTTTATTGACGGAAAGCATTCCCACTCTCTTTATGAAGATAAGTTTAACGCATCTAAGAAAGGCGATGTGGAGACCCCTATTCCTACACAATCTTCAAATAAGACATCAAATACTGAAGAACCATCTTTGGATGATATCCTTGATACATCGCTTTTACAAGCTGCTACGACTAATAATGATACGAAACCCGAGGAATCTGTAACTAGCCAAGAGGATCATCTTCTAAACCGCTGGGAAAAAATTCCTATTGGTACTTTTAGACGAAATCAATATATTAAATCGATGGCTCGCAAGGACGAACTTATTCGAGACGAATGGTGTACTTTAGCTATTAAGTCACGCGAAAAGCGAAGACATAAACAACGTTCTGCCACACTTAACAATGTTAGTTCAGTTGCTGCAAAGCCGAAGCATTCTCGTAAAGCTCGTCGTGCGCTTAAAAAGAAGGCAAAGAAAATTACATATCGACAATTGCATTCAGACTTTCAGAGCACTTTAGAAGATGATCGAACTGACGGCTCTTATTTTGATAACGACTATGAAACTGTTGGTTTGGGTCTTGGTCCTGAGTTATCTCCTCTATTTGAAGTTCTGGAATCTACTGGGTATTAAACTTAATTTTGGGTTATTTTGGGTTATTTACTTAATACATATGTTTCTTTTTTTACTAAGTAACTTTTATCTGTAAAAGTTGCTTAGTAATGCAACTGCTGTTTTAACTTATAGGTTGACTTGATGTACATCAATGCGCATGCGAATGGGATACTACTTAATCTAGTTGTTCTGCTCATTGATTTGTTTCCGATTCTTCTTTCAAATAAAAGATGGAAGGAAAGTTACCAAGTTGTCTATTTGCAGCCTGATTTGTCTTAATTTATCGTTTAGTTTGTTATTTTTCTCTATTATCGTGGTCTGGCTGGTTTAACTATATTTAATGCTTATGAAAATATGCTTATTTCTGTTTGTTTTTTTATCCTTTTTAAGCTTAGTAGAATGTATAAACAGAGTTCATTAAACAGGTCCTTTAAATTATATAATATAATCTAACATATTTATGTTTTTTTTTCGTGTTCATTCATTAGTTGCTGAGACATTCTTAGATCCCTTTACTTCGACTTCTGTAATTGTGAACAGCAATTCGAAAAGCTGCTTTTCATCATTACTAGAGTCGCTTGCTTGAAACTCTTCAAACTGTTGGCCTTTAAACCAATATTCGTTCTCGTGAGCACGCAAATTAAACTGAGATGCGATCAGTGCTTTAACCGATAAAACCGTCCAATTTTGATGGAATTGGAAGTAAAGGAACTCTCGGCCTTCATTACATGTCACGCGGACAGGCTGCGTTATATTGTCTTTGATTATCCCTGGTTTTTTTTCGACTGTTCTGTGTTGATAAAATTCCGGCTCTGGCAATCCATGTTTTTTCCAGATGTGTCGCCAAACGGGCTCTAGTTTATCCAATACGCCAGCAGAAGAAATCTCCTGTTGTGAAATGTATTTACGTATAAACGAGGAAAAATAAATTTCAGAATCGTCGCGCTCATTTTTGCTTATTGAAACATCATTAAGTTTCATTAGAATTGGAAGACGAGCAATAACAAACATTCTACTCTCATCAGTCTTATCATGAAGTTTTGAAAGAGAAACACGAAGCTCTTTCAGATTCTTCAATGTCCGTAAAAGGTTTATTTGATTCCATGAGCTTATGTCGTTTCCCGAAATATCAAGAAAAGATAAGTCTTGCATCTTTTTTAAGGGTAAAACGTTCAAGTCAGAAATATTACAAAAAGAGATGTTCAACCATTTTAATCTGAAATCGTTAGTAGAGCTCCGTTTATAACTTGTATTACCTTTCAAACACAGAAGAATACGAAATATCAGCTGTCAATAACTGATTGTTATTCGACAGACTAAGGACTTCAGCAGATTTAAAACAAGTGCTTTGACTTAGTTTAATCTCATTGTAATCCAGATGAACTTCCTTAAGAAAAGGAAATATGTTTTGTATCCGACTAAGCTCCTCTGATTGAATGTTACAATCCCTTAAAAATAGACGTGAAACTTGGTGGATGACAAGAGCATGAGTTAAATCACTCAAAGACAGATATTGATTCTTACTATATCGGTTAGTTTACTGGTAAGTTGCTAGCATCGTACTCCAAAATTAATTCGCTCAAATTCGAAAGCTGACTGCACAGAAATAAAACATCATTCATAGAATTCAATAAATTATTAGATAGATCAAGTTTCTGAGTCCCTATATTGGATTAGTAAAGGATTAAAGGTAGAATCTTTTATACCTGGTAAAATGGACCCAATATCAACACCGGAATCAACTGAAGATATTTGAAAGTTTTCCAAAATAACTATCCTTAGTCTCTGAAAGTCTGCTTGCAGACGTTTTATGTCTTGGAAACCGCAAAATTCAATTTGCTTCCCATTGTCCAAATCTAGTGACGACAATAATGGCGAAGGACTTCCATACTTTTCCTGTAAAGCATCCAGAAAAGATTTCTTTTTATCAAAGGGAAATTCTTTTGAACAATAGAGACTTCGATTTTTCACAATGCTGCAAGGTTAGACAGTTCTTTTACGACTTCAAAACATACATTGGAAGTTTGTGACGCCAGCATTTTTTTACAAAAGTTTTTGGATCCACATTTTTTTCTAAAATAATCTTGAAATCATAATTATCTTGATGCCCGGGCAATAGAACAACGCGTGTACCTAAAATACTAGCGTATTCAGAAGCAAGTATTTTTTTCATCTTCCATTAATAAATAAATAAATAGTTAGAGGTATAGTATTGTACATAAGATCCTTTCAACGTATTTCAAATGCCAAAAACTAACGTTACAGAGGTAAATTGGTAGAGATGAATATTTTGTAGTTTGCTATCAAAACCTTCATAGGTTCTAACCGAGTCTTGAATGAGTTCAGTCTACGAATTCTAAAATTTTAACATTTCAATCGAAGAAGTGTGAACTATTCTAATGACCTACTGTAGTCCTTCTATGTAAACGGAGTAGGTAGCAAATCTAACTTATGGGCTGAATGCTTAATTCTGTGCACAAAATTGCAATGTAGAATACCTGTAAAACGATAATTAATAACATTAAAGAAACTAGTTTTCAACGAATATGGCGATTCACGCTTGACAAAAAAAGTTACGCAAGATATCTATGAAATAAAACGTGCTTCATGTTTCTCTTCCGTTGGATAATTGAGGAATTTTTTGAGACTTTAACCATTGCACGCTCTCGTAATTCTTCTCAAGTTGAGCATGATGTAGGATTTCCTGTAGTAATGTTGATGGGTATGGTCCATCGGCAAAACATACTTTCAAAAAATTTATCGCTCGGCTTGAATCATATTTGGAGCACATAGCTTTGAAAAGCGTTTTTGAAGCATTCGGGTTCGTGATTATGCTGTTCTTTAAGTCATCTTTGGGGTACTCAGTAATAATTAAATAGTTTTCAATCCATTTATACCCTCTCTTCCTAAAACAATAGCAAAAAAACAAGATTAAATTGCTCGGCCTCAAAGTATTCGGAAATTCATGGTAAATTACCCGAGAAAGATACGGATGGCAGCTCTCTAATAAGATACTATTAACGTAACGTTTTTGACTTTCATTTAATACAAGGTTCTTCTCCAGAAACGCTTTAAAAAGCCTGTAGAACTTCACGTCTTCCGGCATCTGGCCATAGCAATTCAACAGTTTTATGTACAACTCTTCTGAAATAACCCCTCCATAGTTGAAAAGAGAATAGTCAAGCTTTTGAAAAAGGTCAGTATCCTTTGTGGAATTAATGTATTCTAGTACGGGAAACAGAATGCCATAATTTCGGTTTTCAAATAACGACTGAAAGTTTGGGGCAGTAGAAAGAACGATATGAAATTCATCTAACTTCTCATCTTTAAGTAATTTCCATAACAGGGTAGCTTTAGCCTCAAGAAGCGAACTAGTATCGGTAACTTTTTTTATAGAAAGCATGAATAAGGAAAAGGTATCTTCCAGATTCAACGTCTTAGATTCCCTTTTTAAAAGTATATTAAGTATATTAATATCTACTTCCTTTCTCTCTTTCAAAGTTCTAGTCTGCCATTCATTTAAAGCTCGATAATTCCCGCTGTAGAGAGCAGAAAGTAAAAGAGACTCTGAGAAATGCTCAATCGAGACGGAAAGCAAAGGCTTAGATGTTCGCAATCTAGAAATCTCTATCATTGCTAACTCTCCTTGTTTTATTCGCATGTTTATTGGTAAGTACTGGTCGATTCTGTTAGCCAAAGGAATGAACCCTTTATGTAATGCATAAGTTCGGAAAATAGAGTAAAAAAATAATTCAATACTTTTATAAAGACGAGGATGAGGCTGATGAGAAGAAGCTGCAGAGTCTTTCAACAGACCTAAAAATTGTTGAAACTGAGATCCCTGCTGCCAATAAACAGCAGAAAAGGAACGATCGTAAGAGATATATATAAGAGAATTAATGTATGCATGAATAGACTTTTTCAAATCTAGATGATTTTTTTCTGTCAGTATTTTACAACATTCATATAGACCCGCAGATATGTTTTCGGTAACACTATAAGAACGAGAGTAGACGGGATCTAAACATATCACTTTCTGTAGATATTCAAAAATAATTCTCGCTTCTTCTTCAAATTCTGACTGTAGAAGAACGAATGTTAACTGGTTTTCTGAGAAGGAATCTATTAAGCGTAGATATAGAGTTTCATTAGGTTCGTACAAAGTATAAAAAGGAAATAAAGAAGAGTTACAATCATTATATAACCTGGAAACGGATAGCTCCGAATTCGCATAACTTATACTTCGATTCTCGGGAACGTTGACAAATGACCTAGCAGCGACCTTATTTTTCAAGAAATGTTTCTGTAACATTAATTTAGTTAGAGTCCATCGAGATTCATATATGGGCCTGACACTCCCTCTTCGAAATCCTACATAGCTGAATGCCTTTTGTTGAACATTATTGCAAGCACGATTTGTTAAAATACATTCAGAAATGAATGATTTCGACGCTCTTAAAAAATTGTTTTTATTCCTGCTTACTATAATTGATACCATTAAAAACTATACATCCTCAATGAAAGGAAGGAATTATAGAAATACTGATTACTGCGATGTAGGCTGGGAGTAACGCTATGAAATACAACTGAATGTGGGTGAAAACGTACTATGAATTAAACTATTTTAAGAGTTCACTGAAACAAAATTTTAAAAATACAAAAACTTTTTGTAAATACAGTAGCTCAGCTAATGCATTGAGAGGTAGATGAAAAAAAAAAAAGTAAAAGCATCAGTAAAACTAGTAATTTTATTGTTAATTCAAGCAAAATACATATAAAAGTTTTTTTTAGTTCCTATTTTAACATCCTATTCTCCATTAAAGCTCAAAAAGCCAGTCATTAATAGTACTCTATAATAATCTTTTGTATGAATACTATTAGCCCAATTCCAAGCGCTAGTAAGGCGACCATCAATACAACTACCAGCCTATAAATGGTTAGCATACAATTCAATCAATCATTCGAACTTTTACAGCTCAAACATAATGTTGTGAAAACAAAAAAGGATACTTACATCAAACCAGTTATCTGCACCAGAGCCATCGAAACCAAAGCGCATGAAATCTGTTAACACCATTTTCTTCAAATATTCCTTTCCTCCAAAGGCAGTTTCTATATAGCGAAGCAAAGCCTGATCCTGTAAAGAGTCGAGTTCCTCAAAGAACAAAACCAGAGGAGTAAGAATACGAGGTACCTGCATATACTTATCAATAAATAGTAAAGCATTCGGAACTGCCGTATCACCCAAGTGAATTGTCGAATCACCAATCCATGAGCCGGCTTGTCTTTGGGCCCTACTCAAAATACGTTCCATAGCGATTCGAATATTAGGACATGCCTGTATTCTATGAACTCCTTGATTATTATCGACCAGCTCGTACTGAACATCTGGATTTGTCAGCTCCAGATCACTTAAAGCCCACAAAGAAAAGATTTCGCCCATAATTAAAAGCCACAAGTTAAGACTTTGGAGTACGTAATGGTACTGCTTATAATGATTGTGTTGTAAACGAGAGCCATTGGCAGCATCAATAGCTAAACTGAATTCATCATCAACGGTATCAGGGGAAAAGTTTTGTTTTACCATATCTATCAATTTAGCAACCGGGTCACGATTAAATCGTAGGTAACTATTGCTATCTGCCAAGGAATATAAGCACCAACGGATTTGGTCCTTTGTTATGGAAGAGCTCGCATGTCTTTTAGCAATAGTCTCCACTGCGCGCTCTTTCATTTTTATATCTTTTTGAATAGCAGATCTTGACCGCCCTCCTGCTATAATCTCCATAGTGGCACTCGTAATATAAGGATCGTCAAGAACCTTCAAGGCTTTTCGATCTTTTAGGTATTCGTAAACAGTCAAAATTGGCTTGAATAAATTAAAACCAAGATTTTCCTGAACATCCGGGCACATGGAATCCTGAACGAAGTACATTAATTTACCATAAGTACTACCCAAGCGATTGGGGTTCAAAACTTTGTACCGACGGCCTATCTCAAATACGTCTTGGAAAAAGCCGGCATACTTTTCGAAATCTTTAGATTCCAACAATTCCTGTCCAGCCTTATAGTCATAAGCTATCATAATTCCTGCCAATACGGAGGTAATGCCTTTCAATTGCTGGGCAGTTCGTTTAGCTTTTGAAGAGAATCGTAAGGTATCGACGGTATCTGTGTAATCGCATACATCCAGACTAATTTTTAGTTAGTAAAATATTTATCAAATATACATACGCAGCAACCAATAAATGAAGCAGTTTTCGCTCTTGGTATTCCAGCCGTACTGGTATCACTTTACTACGCTGTGACATGAAACAAGATGCATTTTCAGTAGATTTGTGATTATCCTGCAAACTTTCAGGTAAAATAGATGACAAGTATAGTTCTCGTAATTCCTCTGTATTCATAGTCTACCAAAGAGATTCTATATTTTACAAAAACGAATATAAAAGCAAGTATGGGTGTTAAATCCAATTACTTTGGACTGTATTTTTTGTTAACGAGCGTGTATATTGGTTTTAAACGCGATTCAGAGCACTTTACTCAATCGATGGTCAAGAAACTGTAGTGGTATACTTGAAGCATGTAGATGCCATAAGACACACATACATACACACACACATATACATGCGACTTTTTACTTGTAATTTAACGAGTCTTTACTACTATATAGTGAAAATTTACATGCTTCAAATAATTGTGAAATACCATTAAAAGTCTAAAGCAATGGGATGTAAACGCAATTAATAAGAAATCGTGAAAGAATGGAATGTATTAAATAACAACGAAAGGAACCCGAAGAAAAGTACAAAAACGTAGAAAACATGACTCATTTCATCACAATATATAGCCGAATTATTGTAAGAAATAGGAGTTAAAAGAATGCAATAAAAAAGAAAGGAATGTACGTTCGCAAAACCATCATTAAATAACGCGGCGTATTCAATCAATGATAATGAATAATTCAAAATAAAAATTCAAAATTTCTATCTCTCTGCCAGCAATAGAGCGCCAGACTTTTGAGAGAAAGCAACGCGTAGGTCGTCCGCATTACACATAGGCAAAAATTCATCCTTGGAATCGTCCCTATAGACTAGTTTTTCCCAATCAAAACCTAATTTTGCTTTCAGCTTTTCGATAAATGCTTCGTAGGGAGTGTCTGAAGCCATGCGCAAGGCAAATGTTTCATCACCGCAACGAATTTTGACTTTTTGGAAAACCACTTTATCGATGTGGTTGTTGCTAAGAGCAGGTTTGTTTGGGACAGGAAAGCCTTTCTGCTCTCGTAATTCCGTAAATATGAACGGACGCTGTATGACGCGAGGCATGGAACTGGTAGGATGAGAAGCATCGACGTCGCCATCCAAAGGTAAGAAAAACTTTTTGAGATAGTCAGTTTCCAATAGATGGGAAGGAAGTCGGCAGAGTTCTTTTACATAGACATCAAGATCCAAGGCTCGTTGGGACGAAACCAATTCATTCACATCATCCACAGGACCAGGCATATAAGGAATGATACGGCGGCCTTGACCACGTCCAGCTTCCGTTGGAAAAGCATCTAGGAGAGTCAATTGAAGATGATAAAAGTCTTCGTAATAACGGCAAAGATTTCGATGTCGACCATCACTCATAACTGCACGTACCAAGTACCAGAATTGGTCGTTATGTACGAAGTACGCCTCCACCATTGCAGCGACTACATGGGAATCATGAGACAGCGAAAGACTTTTTTGAGAAGCAGAAGGCATGGATTGTTTATCATTCTTCGCACTTAATGAACTAGGCTTTGAAGAACTTATCTGGGAAGTAGCGATGGAAGCACGCGGTGAGCTCTGCACAGCATCAGTTAAAGTACTCTTAGATTCAAATCCGGTGGAAGACACGTTGTCTTCCATTGAGGAATGAAAATTCCCTAAAGGAATGCTGCTTTTCTTATAATCAGTGGCAGCCCGTTTCCAATCTTCTACACGTGGAATACTAGAGGTACGCAAAATGGCTTCGCTGATATGTTTAATTACGGCACCTGTCTTTAAATCTCGTAACTGGATAAAGGTAAGAGGAATTAGACCTGGTCCACCCAGTCTACCAATTGGTTTGGCAACCAACCATTCATGATTAGATCGAGCAATAATAATGATTGTTTCGCCAGCTTTAGCATCTAATTCATCGGGTCTTTCGGCTACGAAATCGAACTGAACAACGCCAAATAGAGGCTGAGTAGAAGATTGTAAGTCATTGAGAGAAACCCGTGGAGAATTCGTGGAATTGGTCAAATCTATGAGGGTACCAGTAGATTCACTGCCGCTGCTATGTCTCATCGAATTCGCGTTTTTTCCAATTTCTTCAAAGTGGGAAACGGGAACATACCCATGAGTACCAGCAGCAGGGTTACAGACTTCATACCAGCGTTCATCATTTTCACGACCAATGACATGAAAAAAATCACCTTTGGTAAAAGAAATTTCAGAAGCTTTACGAGCCGTATAGTCGTACAACGCTCGTACAACCTTTCTGGGAGGTTCAATAGAGAACGGATCTTTATCCGAAACGCGACTATGGCTTTTCCAAGAACGTCGAATCTACAAGCAAAGATTAGTTAAAAGATGAGAAGGAAAGAGAAAACAATATAAATGAGTTCAATGTTTTGCATACCTTTACCATGAATAGAGGAACGAAAGCTTTGTATGTTTGTCTTCAGTCAACAAAGAAATTAATGAATGATATTATGATTAGAAAAGCCACAAGAAGAGGCCGATATTAAAGCACGAGAAATTTGTGGGAATAAAAATATGTGAAAGTCTGGAATTAACAAATTACAGGAGTACCTGATCGAACAAAGGAAAGATAGCAAAAAGAGTGACGAAGGGAAGTTTCTTTAGTGTGATGGAAGTGAATGTTGGACGGTATATATAGAACAAGAAAACAAAAAGTTCAAAATAGAAAAGAAAGAATATGAAAAGAGCGTAAAACAGGTTCAGTCTCTTTGGGCTAGAACCTCAAAGGTTGAACTAGCAAATCGTCAGAAAGGTGAAAACACTGAAACGGAAAAGCAATGAAACCCTGCTTTCTTTTTGCCCAGCTTCTTCTATTTTTTTCCTTTTTTAAATTAAGGCTATTAAAAATAGCTTATTTCTTGCTTTTTTGAAAGCAAAAAGGTAAACGAAGGAGAAAAAAAGGCGACGCGTGTTGAGAGAAATGGTCTTAATCCCAAAGAACAAAGTAGTAACTATGTTCCATGATGTTACTCTGAAGCTGTTACTCTGCATTTTGTTCTTTATTGAGTGCGAGCATTATATGTTATATAATTCTATAAAGCTTTAAAACAATATAATTCACACACAGACGTTTATAAAGAACACAAAGATTCGATAATGAGAAACAATGTAGTAAACAAACCATTTGTAGATAGATGAGCTTCGCATTATACAATCCTTGCTCTTCCTATATCCACTCACAGTTGAATGTGTTCGCTAAATACAACTTTACGATCGGGTAACAATAGGCAACCTGTGTCAAGGGACGCGCATTTGTTTACGCTTGCAAACATAAGTAATGGTACAGACAGATCACACTTAGACTTCTAGCAGGAACCATTCAGTAGCGCCAGTAACTAATCCCGATATATATTATAGATTCAAGTGTTGAAAAAATCGATCCCAATTTCATTAATTAAACTAGTCTAATCATTGTGGTCGCTTCAGGCATCTTTCCAAGAATTCATGCCTTACACTTCCTTACTCTCTTACTATCATTTGTACCATACTCGACCAGACGACTTGTTTACTTTTCATCTTATCTCTAGTAGTACAACAACTTTCAGATTACTTTGCTTTACTTTACTTTCATCACATCGACTATCCAAGAAAATAAATGAGAAAATAGTAAAATCGTTATCATTCGTGATAGAGAAATACTCACACGTTCCTAGAGACGAAACTTTTGTATCCAAACGGTATGAAACGTATAGAGCATCCACTATAGCTATAATCGTTGCAAGGCTAATTCATAGCATGTCATTTTGCATACGCATGTATGGAAATGCAAAAAGTTTTTGATCATATATCATTACTTTCCGCATTTACAAGAGTCGCAGGCACACTTGCTATCACCACTCTTGCAACCGCAATTGCCTTTACAGGATTCGCAGGAGCATTGCTTTTGGCAAGTGCAGGCTTGTCCACTGGCACATCCGCAATCTTTCTTGTCCATGATTCAAAATTTCAGAATATCTTATCAGAGAGTTAGTTACTACTTCTTACTTTTTAAAACACTCTTATTTAGAGAGATCATACCTTGATGTTTTGTAAAAAAGTTGTCTGGTAAAGAATCAATGGGGATAGCGCTTTCTTTTATAGCTTTTCTTTGTGTTTATTTCATACGGAAGGGGGTGGCAACTTACAGTTCATGGTCAGAAGTAAACAAATAGATCTGCAAGCTGTTATGTCAAAGGGAAGATCCACCGCTTGGCCACTATCTTGCAAGTTTTAGGCTCTTTTCGTCAAAAAACTCGCTTTTCTTTTACAAAACGAGTTTCAACGGGTTTCAATTAAGGAAAAACTGTTTGTCGTCTTTCTATAAAACATGGGTTTGTTTATTTTTCGACGCGTATTTCCCTTAGGGATCGCAGAAGGATGTGCGGCTCCAAACAGACGACTCCCAAACCCAAACATAAACATTGCGTAATGTAACGTGACGTTACATAAACTCACCACTCTATGCAAAGAAAAATTAACGAAATGGAACATTCCGTAAGTCTTCATCTGAAAATGACGTTAGTATATTGTGGTAAAGGCAACATAGTGAAGTATAGTTTTAGTTTACTATTCATTTTTTATAATTGTCGGATATGTTGCGTAAACTAGTATAACAATTGAGCTTCTTGGATTATGTGCAATAAGAATAAGGAGAGTGTTCGATCTCATTATTTCCTTTTTTGATTCTTTGCAGCATGTCTCGTCTCAATTGTTTTTTGGATTTGGTGTTTTTCTCATTCTGCAGCGGTTCTATGGCTGCAATACATTAAAAAAATGACGAAAAAAATTGATATTCCTAAAGGATGCGAATGGCGGTTTGAAGTTGAAGAACCAGGGATCCAAATCAGGGTATGTGTTCATCAACGTCGTTTTCAAGAGCTTTTAGATGGTGAAGAGAAATGTGTTCCTTTTGTGCATTGCCATTTCTAGAGGCATCTCGTGTATCTTTCCCAATTTTTGTTACTGAACTAACTGTTGTTGTACAGCTTGCGACTGGAAATGCCGAGTATTTTGGTACAGAACTTGCTTTGGGCCCTCCTTACAATTTCGAGCAAGTCAAAGGAGCCATTTTTACCTGGCAGGGCTGTACTCTGGAAGTCGAAGGAGAGCCCTCCGTAGAGTATGTAGCTGAAGAAACCCCTATGTGTACATATTTAAATCTACATTTTGCTTTGGAAAATTTACGGAAAAAGGCTGAGGAAAATACTTCAATGGATCCCTCAATTTCCGGTCCTAGAGTGTGTCTTATCGGACCCAAAAGCTCGGGGAAAACCAGTGTTTTAAAGATCTTAGAATCATACACACTAAAGCAATCTCGACACCCCATTTGCGTCGACTTGGACCCCAGTCAGCCCATGGTTGCTTTGCCAGGCTCGATATCCGCTTTTCATAATGCCACTATCCTGGACATTCAAGAGGCGACTGGCTTCGGCACGAGTATGTCTACTGGTCCGACTCATATTCTTGCAAAGTCTCCTCTGGTTTACAATTATGGATTAGATAGCCCTCTTGACAACCCCAAACTCTACAAGTCTTGTTGCTCTCGACTAGCACTTGCTGTAAACTCTCGAATGACCCAAAGCTTGGATGCATCCGTCTCTGGATGTCTAGTCGATACTTGTTCCTTACAAGAAAACAATGAGCGCTACCAAGATACTCTTCATTCTATTATTACTGATTTTCGTATCAACATCGTCCTCGTATTAGGTTCGGAGAGATTATACAGCACTATGAAACGTAATTACAATAACGCTTCGTGGCTTTCTGTTGTCAAACTCCCGTCAAGTGGAGGGTGTATTGAAAGAGAACCTGAATGGATTACAAGATGGCAATCTAGATGCTTAAAACAATACTTCTACGGAGATGAACGAATGCCTCTCTCTCCGCTTTCCATCATTGTCGATTCCACCCAATTAGTGGTTTACCGTGTGTTAGAAGCATCCGAAAGTGGGCCGAAGTCTTCAGTTCTTCCCATAGGTTTTGAAGAAGAATCTGGTCAATCAGACGACAAGGGCAATTATATGTCTTTAGCTCTCAGTGGAAAGGGTCAGTATTTAGAAAGGATCACGACTGAAGCAATGACGATTTTACAAAACTCGATTTTGGCCATTTCAAGTGTAAGTGAAGACGAAAATGAAACTGCGATTATCGATTCTTGCATACTAGGTTACGTTTTTGTCACCGATGTAGACGATGTAAAAAACCGAATGACCCTTCTTTCCCCTGTACCAGATCGACTTCCAAGTAATGCTTTAATTATGGGAACATGTAAATGGCAAGAGTAAAGGGATTTATTCTTCTTGTTTACTAATTTCCCATGTCTCACTCTTTAGTTATGCCAGCAGTTTTGAGGTTAATTATTATATGAGAATTAAAATTCATTAATTGATGTGATAAATACAAAAACATCAAAAACAATAATTAGTAAAAGTAAGAGATTATTGATTATTCAATGAAAGGAATGATAATGTAGCCGGTAAATAAATGAAAGTAATCCTATTATACAATTCACGGTAAATTTTTAAGCCCAATTAATACTTCAGGACAGTAAAAAACTCCAACTCTACAAAAAATAGTAATTCTAGAGGAAATATTCCGTTGCTTTCGCACTTGGTTCAACGTATGGGTTCTCTTGGTTCGGGGCCGCATCGAAAACATTGAAAAATCTGGATTTGTCCGTATCAATTTGAAGGATACTGGCTAAATTAGCACAACGGTAACAGTAATTAGGAGCCGACCAGACAGTTGATAGCTTCTTTTCAAATAGTATCTGATATCCTTCGCTACATAACTGATGAGCTCGTAAGATATGATCCATATTATTTTCGTGTAGAAACTTGGAAACAATTACTTCTCCAAATGAATATCCTGCACCCCTAGGAGATAAAGAAAACTCTTGGATACTTGGATCTGGGTCAGACCATACCAAATCAGCCATAGCTCCTTCATGAGGAAACTCTCGAAAGCGATCGAGTACAACAATTTGGTCAATGTGTTGGATACTTGGTGAAAGCCCTCCGTGAACACAAAAAATACTATCGTCGATAGTAGCTGCAAGAGTCAAGAAGTCAAATATGTCTGTGATTTGCTTCCATACATTTGCAGATCCATATTTTCTAAGGCATTCGGAGTAAAATCCGTAGGTTTGAGTAATACCTCTGGATTCGTGGTTACCTCTAAGTAGGGTAATTCTTTTCGGGTATCTGAGTTTCAAACACAAAAGCAAAGTGATTGTTTCTACACTATAGTATCCACGATCAACATAGTCACCTGCAAAATATTAGCAAAACCGAAGAAAAGTTGGTTCCTTTGAAAGACATTCACCAGAAACGTTCATCTAAGGAAATACATACCCAGGAATATATAGTTAGTGAATGGACAAGGACCTCCAATACGAAATATCTCTAACAAATCCTCAAATTGGCTTAATAATGAGTTAGTAGTCGTTTTCGGTGAGTGCAGCTATACTAATTTTGATTACTAGAAACCACATACCCATGAATGTCCCCAACTACAGTGATCGGAGTGCAAAGACGTACAACGTTACTTTCTTGTATTAATACTTCCTTCGCCAAGCTACAAAGGTACGCAATAACCGGTTCTGCAATAATCTGCTTATTGTAAAGCCTCTCCAGTATTTGGTCCAAATCAAGCATTTCAAATTAGGAAGCTATAAATGATGACCCTTAAATTTAGCATTAAATAATAAATGTGAAATGAGGCGACGGTTCACGATGTTCCGGCTATATTAGGCAAAGAAGGCGGTCAAAGCTAATTAAATCCACAAAAAATATTAACGTCAACTAAACTTGGACAATTCATATATTTAGTGTAAATATTCGCATTAGATGCAAATATCTGAATTGCTTTAGCATGCGGACGGGAGGATGTATAAACAGATGTCAAGTAACGTTGCTACTCTATGTAACAGTTATCGTTCACTAAACCACTACAAGAAGTCAAGCTAAATCTATTTTGTCTCATATAGGAAGCAAGTTTATTGTTAATTATAAAATCGTTACATTTTCAAGTATTCCAAAGTCTGCAGTTTGCAAAAGTTGTGAAATCTTATCACCAAAAAAGACGCGTCAATATTATGTTTTAGCAAAACTTTGATTCTATGCAATTCTTTTACGTGCCATTCCTTTTAAGCATACCAAATTGTTAAAACCATAAAATGGAAACTAAACATACCAACTTCTGAAAGAATCAAATTGTATTCGTACATAATGAAGCTACGTAAGTGGTAATCAGAAAAGAAAAGAAAAAGAACCATAAACGGGGAATTTCTAGAATCAATCTTACTGAAATTAGTAATTGTCTTTAAGATTAGTTTCGGTCTCTGCAAAGGGCTAACATTTGTCTGATCAATGTGCCTGGGCAGACCTACCAACTCTTTCTCCAATATTCTAACAGGAATTCACGAGGAGAATCCTTAATCATATTATATTAATTTTTAGGTAATGAATAGTGTCTTCGAGCAATCAACTGGAAATGAAAGGAAGCCTAAAGGGGTAATGGGCCCTAGCTTATTATGTTGTGGAACGCAAGCGTCCTTCTATCTATTTCTTTCAGTAAGCGCTGTGCGTTACATGTACTAATGATATTCTTAAGAAAGAATACACGAGGCTAGCAATGACAAGACCTCTGTCTACCGTTCACTAGGTTACACATTAGATGACAAATAACGACTATGTAGTTGGATACAGATGAAATAAAATGCTCCCTTTTATCTTCACATTAAAACAAGAAGATAATTAATTTTTGAAATAGATTCCATTGAAGTATAAAACGATGCCCTGAATCATCGTAATGTAAATAAAAGTGAACTGTTACTTAACATGCAAGTCGTTACCCAGTAGGACATGGAAGAAACGCGTTGATATTTCTACCAAATAAATAATCAAGCTTCGATCCAGCTTATATTATTCAGTTAGTTTATTCATACTATTTATTCATTTTTACTAACATATATAGGCTACTTTGACTCGCAGTTCAAATATCTGGGTAGCTAGGTTGCAACTAGTTTAGCGCCTACGAAAATGGCAGAAAGTAATATAAAAAAAGCTCTTGAGTTCGCTCAATATCCAGAAACCAATGTTCGTTTACAAGCAGAACTGGAATTGAAAAATTTCGAATCTTTGCCTGGTATGAAGTTCCGTAGAAGGAGTTCCTAAACTATTGCAAGATCAGAGTCTAACAGGTACATACAGAGTTTCCCTTATATTTGACAAATATTGCAGCCTCTGTGGCTCCTGTCCCTTTGCGATTGGTATGTAGTTGTGTAATATTCGATGCTAGATATTAACGAATATAAAGGGATCCTTGATTTATCTGCAGCGTTTTATTACTCACCATTGGTCCCCTCTTTTCGAACAGTTCCAAGAAGGACCTATACCTGATGAGAATGTTAAACGTTCGATAAGAGAGACTCTTCTTCGCCAGTTGGTTTCTTTGGAAAACCACCAGCTAAATAAGGCGGTCGCTTATGCAGTATCTTTGATTGCCAATGTTGATTTCCCCGACGAATGGCCTGAAGTTTTTCCCTGTGTTTTGCAGTTGCTCAGGTCGGACAACGAGGATTCTATCAATGCCGCCCTTGACGTGTTGTGTGAGTTAATTGATGAATCGATGATGGAGGAACAGTTTTTCATTATAGCTCCTCCCCTTTCTGAAACTTTGTATCAACTCGTTTTGCCGACTCCTCCTAATGATTCTTTGAGACAGGTACAAGCCCGTGCAATAGGATTGTTTCGTTCATGTTTAGAGTTACTGGAAATGTATAAAGAAACCCGTTCTGAGCCTGTCCGCGTCTTTGTTGATCAACTATTGCCTCCATGGATGAATATGTTTATCCAGAAATTGCAATGGCCTCTTTTTCAAGGTAATGAACTCTTGGGTGATTCCACAGGTACATTTTGCATAATGGGAGAAATCGCACTATCCTTATCAAAACTTAGGGAGTTGTTTCCATCAAAGTTATCGACCTATGTTGTAAGACTGGTGGATTTAATATGGGATATCCTTCAAAAGTTGCTTCCAATTTATCTCAAGGACGTAGTTTTTGACATTCCTATAGATGAGAACGTTTTTGGTATTAAGTATCCATTACGTTACTTAATAGAACTACTCCAATTTGTTGGTGTAGCTTTACAAAACAAATCTGTTCAAGCTCTATTCTTAGCCACCAATGTTTCTTCCTCTTCGCTCCCTCCTTGTATTTCTATTTTGGTCCAATATGCTCAGCTTTCTAAAAGCCAGGTTGAAATTTATGAGAACGACGTAAACGAGTATATAATCAACGAAACTAATTATGACTCCTTTGTTGATACAGTTCGTGGGGCCGCTGTTAATGTGCTTTCTTCTTTTGAACAGCACACAAATTTAAGACTCCAGCAGCATATTCGGGAATTGGCTGCTACGTACGTATTAGAAAATGACATAAATTGGGTTGATCAGGAAGCTTTATTATACGCGTGCTGCTCCATCGATGCCTCCTCAGATGATACTTACGACGAGTATTTGGAGCCCGTTTACAAAGCCATATCTGTTCGAATGCAAACTTCCAATGTCCCGGAAATACTGATGGCTGGCTTTTTCAATTTTGTTGGCTATTTTTCAGAAAGTACTCCATTAGCCATTGAATTTTTCCAGGTATTTTTGAATTGCATTTCAAACGCAGATCAATCAGATTTGGTAAAATATGCTGCTGTTAAGGGTATTGAGAGGTTGTGCTCAGTCAGTCAAATAAAACCATCGTCTTCGGTACAACCTGCTGTATTAAATGTCCTTAAAAATTTTGTGCCAAACAGCTCTGACGAATCGCTTGTTCTTCTTGTCGAGGCAATCACAGCTTTAACTCGATTGGACTGTGAAAAGGCTGCAGAACCAGATAGTTCATTCATTCCCGTATTGTTCAATCTTATAGCTAATAATCCTTCTGATCCCTATCTCTCTGGACTAATCGAAGATACATTTGAGGACATTACTAGCGAGGCTGCTAGTTATGAAAGTGTATGCGAAATTACCATGCCGGAACTTTTACAAGTTCTAAGTCACCCGGATCCCAACTTAGTAAATGTTGGTTGCACTCTTCTTTCTTCTTTAATTCGTGCAGGGCCTTCTCCTCTTCCTTCTGGCTTTATAAACTACGTTTTGCCCCCTATCTACCAAATTACAGAGACGCATAACGATGATCTGGAGTTGCTTCAACTTTCGCAGGAAATTATAAGGGAGCTGCTGCGTAAAGATTGTCCTCAGGTATTGAGTTCAGAAATATCCGGAGCAAGCGGACTTCAGTATATTCTATATATACTGCAGAAGCTCTTGTTGAGTAAGTCCGATGACTCTTCATGTTTTCTTGTTGGAACTATTCTCTTGGAACTCCTCGAACATGCGAACCAGGCTTTAGATTTGCAACCTGTTTTGCTTTCTTGTTTACAAAGAGCGGTTGTTGCTGAACAACCTCGCTTCGTTCAGGTATGACGATTTTTATTGAAGATTTCTAATGAATGCAGAGCATAATTTACGTTTTTTCTAAAATGATAAACAAAAACGTTGAAGCCGTTTTGAACTTTTTGAGTGACTCTACTATAGATGATAAAGGGACATCTGCATTAGAAGCATTGATGCATGTTTGGTGTGATAATTATGTTTACTTCAGTAACTTTAAAAACTTATCTGTTATGTATGGGATTCTCGTATATTACTTTTGCTAATCGATAATCTTAGTTGTATCGCCATGACGAATATTTACAAAGCAGAGAACAGTCTTTTGGACACAATTCAAGTGAAAGGCGATATCATATCACAATCTGATAGAATTGTTACACGTTCACAAGCTCGTTTGCGTATGCTTTTGCACGTTCGCACACATTGCTAACGATCGATTTTAGATCCAAACCAGTATACCTTCATCAATGTTCGAGAAAAATTGATAAAACTGTTGGTGGATGAATATATGTCACTTTCTAGAGAATCTATCGTGGAAGAGATTTCCAACGACGAGGGTGATGATTGGGACGACGGTCCGTCAAATGTAGAAGAAGATATTGGTCTCTCTGCTGATGGTAAGTTTTATATATTTTAAATATATTAACAGAATTTAGAAATAAACGAACTTGCTAAAGACGAATATCCGTCTGTAAGATCGTCAGCTGAAGCGGAGGATGATACGGCAGATTTACAGGTAAGTGATGATAGTGTATCAAAAGGACGAAGCGAAATTAACGACTCAATAGTTTTATCTGCTTGATTTTTTCAAAACTGTAATGTCAACCAATCTTAACAATTTTAATGTTCATGCTTCAAGGCTTACAGCAGAACAGCAAGCTGCTTTGGTAAACATTAAATAGGTTTCTGGGGTTATAAATAAAATGAAAGATATAAAATATTCTTATGTCAAAAGTACATACATATGTATAGTTGTTTACGAATTTGGATAATGGTTGCTGTGTTTGAGATTGACTTTCTTAGACTACGAATAATTAGTTCATCAAAGTATAACCATGAAAAATCTTCATAAAGATAGCAGACTTCATTGAAAAGTTTAGCAACTATAGATATACAATCGAAGGAAAAAGGGTTTCCTCACAAGGAAAAGAAAATAAGAGTTAATAGTGAATGGCTTCATCAAAACAAAAGACATAAACAACACAAAGATAGAACAAAGAAACAAGTATTGTACAAGTAAAAGAGCTCTCAAAATATTTTACAATGTTCGTTAAAAGCGATGTTTTGTAAATGTGTTCGTGTTATAGGAATAGGAAAGACAAAACATGAAAGAAAAACGGTACACAGACAGGTATACGCATTTTCGCATTAGCTGCATAAATGAAAAATCGATAAATACGAGGGTAAATGCAATGAGTAATTGTACAAAGAGCTATAAAGAATAGAATCATCAAGAATGCAAAAATACAAAAGGTGTTCCAAGAACTTCTTACCAGTAAGGCTTCGAACGAGAATTTGCAGCGGGACCTGTCAAAACTGCGGGAGCACGAGTCACTGGATCAATGATTGGGATACTCGAAGACTTCTTCTGGCGGCTGCTTGTGTTATGCTGAAACGATGAAGGGGCATATTGCATCCCGGTATAGTTTCCGGTTTGGATAGTCGGTATAGCATTAGGGTACATATTAGGAGTCATCGGGGATAAAGATGGAGAACTGCTTGTCGGGGACAGCCCAGTCATCTGGTATATAGCGGACAACTACATAAGCATGTTAATACGTAAACCTTTATAAATGAATCCTTTCTAAGGATGGATTAAAAGCAAAACTTTGGAAACCAAAATAATATTTCTGGAAGGGAAGAATCCTGACCAATTCCAAGTCGTAAATGCTTAATCCATTACCGTTCCGAATCAGCATACTTCTTCGTCAGATAAAGCAGGACAGAATTCTAAATCATCCTCAATATCAAAAGTTCTGGCTTTTTCAAAAGAAGAACGAAATTCATGCACTAATAAGCCGTTCATTAGTATAGCCCTCTGGCAACATGCTCATGTACTCAACATACATTGATAACCAGGAGAAGAATTCTGATAAAAGTTGTATGGCTTGTAGAAATAGGTCATAATGATACACTCTTAAACAAAAGACTAAAAATATGCTTCAATGTGGGTTGTTGGTAGAAGACTACATCTTAGGGTTATTGCCATTCGTAAAGATAAATTTATTACGATATCATCTTACGGTCTCAAGTGTAACCTCGTAGCTGGATTATTGGAGTCCATTGTTATCTCAAACTACACTGTATTTTTACGAACAAAAACAATAGAAGAATAAGCAAAGCAGGGTATAAAAGAATCGATCTTTTTTCAAGAATAGTGCTGCCATTTAAATCATTGATCTAAATTGTAAATAAAATTCCAAGATCATTGTGAAGTCTATAGTCAGAATGCCCTGTTTGTTATTGTTTATTCGTTTTGTAAAATCATATAAATAAACATTCCAAAAGACCCTGGATCCAAATATAGAATATAAATATTTTTATTGAAATATACATAGTAACTAAAAACGACGCTATTAGTTTAGTGAAAGCTTGCTACTCTTTACTTTTACGATTACTTTTATAAGTGGTTCTGATAGAGCTGTCGTTTTGAAGAGCACAATAATCTAAAACGATGTCCAACTGTAGATTCATGTGAAGGAAAAAAAATAAAAAATAAAAAATAAAAAATAAAATAAAGGATTGCCACGTTTGAGGCATCTATTCATAACCGTATTATAGATTACAACTGTAAATAAATTTAAACAAATTTTTCCCCAAAAATTCAAGATAAATCTTACAATCAAAGTCTATACAAATTACATCTAATATCCTTTAGTATCTTGATTTTTCTTTAGAATTTTTGTTTTGTTTATATTTATGTAAACAAACAAGGTTGCTAGCCAGCTGCCCTGCGCCTCACTATACTGCCTTTTGATAATTAAGCAGTGAGACACTTCACTTGTTTACATATCAACGCCATTGCATACCAAAGAATTACTTAGACAAAACCCCTTAAAGGGAACATTTTCAATGAGAAAATGGTATTTCGAAAAAATGCTATTCATGATGCTTATAAGAAGATTGAGCGAGAGGAGTCGCTCATCATGGGAGCGAAAGCAATGGTAGCATCGACGAAGAACCCGGAAGTAAAGAAAAGATTGGAAACAAATATTGCCGTATCAGAAAACAATATCACTTATTTACAAGAAAGAATCCAAGCTTTGAAGCTTGAGCAACATGGGAATGATGATTCCCCCTCAGAAGAAAATGATTATACACAAAAACATCCTTCAAAACAAGAAGATGGTGACAATCAAATTTTGCATGAAAGCAGAAGCGCCTTCGAGTTACTTAGCTCTGAAAAGCCGTTAACTCCACAAAAGATTTCTACAATGTTGCAGCATTTGCAAATGCGATTATCTATAGAGCAACAGTGTGTTTCCGGAATTGAAAAAATCTTGCATCTATATTCCAAAGAAAGAAAGGATACCCGTGATGTCTCTGTCAAATTACGAGAAGGTAAACAAAAAGTCAATCTGTTAAAGCGGTCGATGAAGCGCTATAACGAATTACATATTCCCTTGGATCAGCCTATTTTTGGCCAAGAGGACCATCTGTCTCAGATTGCTTTCCGTGGTCTAGCAAAACCAGTTTCGGGTAGACTTCAACTCACAATCCATTCCGTACGCAATCTGGAACACACTTCTCTTTTGCAACAAAATTTGTCTCCTACATTTTCTTACACCGTATGTTATGTTGATGACACCCAGGTTGCTCGCTCAAGAAGCTCTCCCACGGACCAATGGGACGAATCCTTTACTTTCGACGTTCATCGTGCAAAAGAAGTACAGCTTCTTATTTATGATCAAAAAAAGGAGGTCGACGCCCCTATCGGATTTCTTCTTATTCCCGCTTCTTTAATTGCAGAAGAAGTGCGCCGAAAGAGAAATCTACATGAGATGACCGAAGCTAATTGGAAGCCAAGCTTGGCTGATCAAAATGCCTATAACAATGCTTCAACTCGTCCTGGTACTGCTGCTTCTGCTGCAACATATCGTAATTCTCTTTACGATCCTCTTGCTTCCTCACCTGCTTCTGCCCCTTCCTCTTACAAACTTCTATCCCGTACATGGCTTTCACTTGAACCCGTAGGTCAAATTTGCATTTCCATAACATTTTCAAAGAAATTAACTAGAAGACAGTTTCTCGAAACTGGTCTAGGTCGTCAGGGTGCTATTCGCCAGAAGAAGGATGAAGTTTATGCAGGACATCTAGGACACCAATTTGTTCACAAACAATTTTACCAAATTATGCGTTGTTCTGTCTGTGGAGAGCTTTTTTCTTACTCTCCTGGCCTACAATGTGAGAATTGTAGTTTTGTGTGCCACAAAAAATGTTTATACAAAATCCTCGCTGGATGTATTGCATTGTCAAATTCCGAAAAAGCTAATTATGGACGTTTGAAATACCAAATTCATCATAGATTTGAACCGTTGACATCGTTGGGAGCTCATTGGTGTGCTCACTGTGGGTTCTTTTTACCTTTGCGACGCAAAGACTGCTTCAGATGTGAAGAATGTAACCTTACATGCCACGGACAATGTGCCCATTTAGTTCCAGATCATTGTGGAATGTCAAACGACCTGAAGAACCAGCTCTTGACCGGGTTAGATGTTAACAATAAATTACCAAAAGAAAAACAGGGGAATAACAGGCAAGATACAAGGTCTTCATCTGAACAACTACCAACAATTTCACAAGGTCTTATTGCAGCCACTAAACCAGCTACTAGCATACTGAATGCTTCTCCTGTTGTTACACCTGAGGAATCTGTCAAAGAAAGGAAAAGTGCAAGTGCTTCCCCTCCTCGTCGCCTGACTCCGACGCCGCCAACGCCTACACCACCAACACCTACACTTCCAAGTCCTAAACCACCAACACCTACAGCTTCAATTCCTACACCATCAACACCTACACCGCCGTCTAGCACTTCAGCAACAACGGAAGGTTCTGTAAAACTTTTGCCTAGCCCTCGCCGTGATAAAAAGAAACGGGTTACTCTAGAAGATTTTACTTTTATTGCTGTTCTTGGTAAAGGTAATTTTGGTAAAGTTATGCTTGCTGAATACAAGCCGACAAAGAAGCACTATGCCGTAAAAGTTCTGAAAAAGGAGTTTATTTTGAAAAATGAAGAACTAGACAGTTTACGCACCGAAAAACATGTTTTTGACGCCGCAAATAAAGAAAAACATCCGTTTCTTTTGAACATGTTTGCTAGCTTTCAAACTAGTACTCGCGTCTACTTCGTAATGGAGTACATTCAAGGAGGAGATTTAATGGTTCACGTTCAGAGACAACAATTTAGTGTGAAAAGAGCGAGGTTCTACGGCGCCGAGGTCTGTTTAGCTTTGAAGTATTTCCATGAAAACGGTATAGCATATCGTGATTTAAAGCTGGATAATATCCTTCTATGCTCCAACGGTCATATCAAAATTGCTGACTATGGTTTATGCAAAGAAAACATGTCTGCTGGTAACACTACCTCAACGTTTTGTGGTACGCCGGAGTTTATGGCACCTGAGATTCTCTTGGAACAACAATACACGAAGAATGTGGATTGGTGGGCGTTTGGTGTTCTAATGTATCAAATGCTCTTAGGACAATCACCTTTTAAAGGAGAAGATGAAGAAGAAATTTTTGATGCTATTTTGACGGATGAGCCTTTGTTTCCTATTAACATGCCGGCAGATGCCGTTTCACTATTACGGGGGGTAAGAGCATATTATACGTTAACTTTTTACTAACAATTTAGCTTTTGAATCGTGATCCTGAGAAGCGATTAGGGAGTGGACCAACTGACGCTCTTGAAATCATGAACCATCCATTCTTTACTACAATTGTTTGGTCCGATCTCTATTACTTGCGGTTTGATCCTGTTTATAAACCGGTGGCAAGCGATATACATGATTTGAACAACTTTGATGAGGAATTTACCAGTGCAGTTCCAAATCTTACGCCGGTAAACACTGTGTTGACAAGGCAACAGCAAGAATGTTTTCGTGGATTTTCTAGTATGGCAGGGTAGACTTTTAGGTCTGATTTATTCTTTTTGTTTTTATTGTCTCTTTTTTTACGCATAAGATTTTTGAAGGTTGATAGAGATACCGCTTTTCTATCCACCTCCTTTTTATTTTTTCTGCGTTATTCCATCAGTTAATAGACGTATTTAGCTAAGTTATTCCTTTTTTCTTTACTTTTATTTTTTTTACTAGACGATCAATACGCTTTATATATTAATGATGATTTTTTACGATAAATATGAATCCTTAAGCTTTTAAATGCAAAATTATTTAATTCTTTGTTTCTCCAGATCATTATAGAATCTTCAAAAACAATTTAGAATCTAAGAGACGGATATTTGAGATTTTACTTCACATGAGATTTTAAGTCTAACCTTTATAAATGAATTTTATCTTTCTATGTTTTCCTGTCATTGTAAGATATACGGTAAGAGCAGCTTTCTGTAAATGGACCCATCCTCGAATGTTCGTAGTTACCACAATATAAGCATGAAGGTCAAAAATTGGTGATCTTAAAAGTACAACTTCAATACGCAAAAGAGTGAATAAGGTCTTTTGAAACCGAAATTTTTGATAAATAGGAAGGCATAAAACTCTTCATTTACAATTTAAATGCTTCAATGCCAGCAGAGATTGCCGCGTCTCCTACTGATACAAATAGTCTATTAGTCATTAAATTCGATACCAAATCTGTATACTACGAAAATTACAAAAAGCTTCTATTAGACTTGAAATGCGAGAAGACATTTGTTGGTGTTTTAACTGAAGAAGAAGCAGACACGTCCTTAACAGACTTGACACCGGCTGATACAGAACTATTTGATAAAGCAAAGAATGTCGTTTCAAGAACTAAAGAAGTAGCACATGCTTTTTCTGATCCTGTTCTTTCTAGCCAACTGCATGCACCACCCCCTCATCCTACGTCGATTCGCAATGTTTACTTTGGTAATTACAGAGTAAAGCCATGGTATACTTCTCCCTACCCTGAAGAATATAGCTGCTCGAGGAATCTTTATCTATGTGAGTCTTGTCTCAAATACATGAATAGCGACTACGTTCTTCAACGGCACAGAATGAAATGCGCTTGGAGGCATCCACCTGGTGACGAAATTTATAGAGATCAGAGTATTTCAGTCTTTGAAGTGGATGGGCAACGGCAGCCTATTTATTGTCAAAACCTGTGTCTATTGGCAAAAATGTTTCTACAATCTAAAATACTTTGTTACGATGTTGAACCCTTTCTCTTTTACATAATGACTGAATACGATGGGACCTGCTGTAAAATTTTAGGATATTTCAGTAAGGAAAAGAGATCAGCTTCAAATTACAATGTGTCTTGCATTTTGACTTTACCAATATATCAGCGAAGGGGTTATGGTGCTTTTCTGATAGAATTCAGTTACTTATTAAGTAAGGCTGAAGGAAAGTATGGGTCTCCCGAGAAACCATTGTCTGATTTGGGCTTACTTTCCTACCGTAGTTATTGGAAAAAGCGCGTTGCTGAGACTTTATTAGGTATCCGTTCTACGATGAGCATTGAGAATATAGCTCAAGCAACTTCTATGGTTTGTGATGATGTAATTTCTGCTTTGGAATCATTATCTGTTTTAAAATACGACATGAGAAAGAAAATTTATGTTCTTCACGTTGACAAGATGAAATTATACAATGTGTGTAAAAAGTGGGATGAAAAGCATCCTCAAAGAGTGAATCCAACTTGCTTACGTTGGACTCCCTATATCGGTGAAGCTAAAATATCGGATCTACTTTTACAAGAGGATATTCTACTTCCTTTAAGCAACTTAAATCACATTAATGAAGGGCTCTGCCCGAATTACTAACACATTAGGCATTAATATGATAATATTGCATTATTTTAAATCGTAAAGTTCATTACCTCTGCTTTATTTGTTGATTGTTAGTCATAATATCGTTTAATGCCTCGGAAAGTTCTAGTGAAAACAAATTAATAGTCGAATTTAAAGAATCGCATCCTGCAACGCAGTCATCAATATTTTTCCTTATTTTCTCCATCTTTCCATCCTCTTCTACTAAATTTTGTACGCTTTTCTTCATTGAAGTGTTGAACTGAGATTCCATAGAGTCGTAATAATCCTTATAAGTTGCTTTGTTACTCCAGTTCAGTTGAGACATTTCCTCTGTCACGTCTTTCGGTAGGCTATTTATACTAATTTTGGAATGCACATTGTAAGCCTCTTCAATGATGGAGCCTCGTAGAGCAGGTGTCAATTTATCCCGGACAGGTGAAGTGTCGCTTGAGACTTGGTTGTTAGATATAGCGCCTATATTTGGACGGGCTGAAACGTTAAAGTCTTGTGATTCAGAAGGCTGAAAACTTAAAGACGATAGATTAAAATCGCTCGTGTTCGATGTACTCACTGGTAAACCTTGACGAGATGGATGTTTCGCTGGTATCTGAAGACCAGAAGAGGGAGAGTGGTTTATTTTTTTGGGAACAGATGCTGGAGTGTTCCTCAAAGAACTTTTAGCTGAAATAGAGGGAGCACGAATAGGTGATGATCCTTCCTTGGAAGGAAGCTGACTATAAGCTGACTCCAAATTTGAATGAAAGGGATTTTCGTTAAAACCACTTGAATCGCTCAAAATCAAGTTAGGCTCATCAGATAACAAAACATTGTGTTCTTTGGAACGACTACCATACGGCTTCTCGTCTATCAATGACATTGGGTCTTGCGAGAAAAGATCCTTTGATGAAGACGAAGGCGTAGATTTCTTTCTGCTTTGGAAAACATCCTTTTTTGTATCAGAATTGAAACTTGTATCTTTGCGCCCTCCCTTTCGCAGCGGGGATTTTGGTGGAAATAACTGAGCTTGTTCCTGTATAAAATTATCTTTATAAGAAGGTTTTTTTATTGAATTTTTCTCAGATGTAGGCTCTTCTATTTGAGGAAAGGTAGAGTCCTGAAGTGAGGTAGCAGACTTACCGGATATGGAGCTGCTAAGCGTTCTCCCATGATGTTTCAGCTTTGTATGAGACATGGGTTTTCTTTCGGAAGTCTGATCATCCTTAATGCTTTTTGTATTAGTTGGAAGAGAGCTAGATAGTTCTTCATTTTCATTCGAAGGGAGGTCCGTTTCTAGATTTGTAACAATGGGTCCATCAGAAAAATTGCGCAAATGTCCATTTTTAGAAGAAGAAGAAGGACTTCTGGCCGCTAAAGTATCATCAGGTAAAGAATTTCGAACTTTTCCTTTATTAGAAGGCTTTGGTGTTTCTTCCATAAAAGAATTCCGATAAGCCCAGTCTACTTTCCGACCGTCTGTTGTTAGGACACTCAGAGGTCTACCCATGTAGTACATATATTGTTTTGCAAGTGAGAAAATAAATTTATTTCTCGCGACCGTATCATTGCTTCTTAGCAGATGGGGTTTATTAATTGTGAATGTAACATCTCGGTCGTCAATAAGGGTGATTCCTTGTAATTCAAATAGAGGCCAACTTCTCACAACAGTCATTCCTCCCTTATCGCTTGCTTTGAGGCGATGGATATAGAAGATATGTGTATGTTCATCATACGAAAGAACAATATATCGAGGCTTCATTTTCGACCCAACAACAGTTACACCGCGTTCTTCCTCAACACCAAGGTAGGAAATAGCTTTCTCGTTTCCACCTTGCTTATCCGCAGACCTTGCGAGGTTTACAGCCTGAATAATTTCTGCTGCAGTAGCGTCTCCTGAAAGATCCTCCATTGTAAGATTCGCTTGGAGAAATAATTCAATTAAATAAATCTAAGAAAAAAAGATATAGAAAAACTAGCAAATATGACGATGACAATGATATTTTACCTCACAAATCTAAGGATCGTCTTGACAAGAGCAATAGTAGAAAGAATTAGCCAAAACAACTACGCATACGAGTCAATGCCTTATCTTCCAATGCTACTCTTAAATTCTTTTATAAAAAAAGAATAAAGCTTCGTGCAAAGGAAAACGTGGCCCAAATTAGAAAACTGGTAATATGTGTATGAATTAGAAGGTCCTAGGTCTAAGAGACAGGAAACTATAGAACTGTCTTTGGAAGCCTAATAATATACGATAGTTGAAGATTTTAATTGAAATAATAATTTCAATAATAGTAAATAATTCTTTTTTTCGGTGAGCTTAATTAATTATCTTATGGTTACGCAAACTCAACGTACAATTTCAAGGAATTCAAGAAGCCCGTGAACAGGGAAAGTTTTTAAATTGGCTAAATTTTTTTTGTTAAATGTTAAAAAAAGGAGATTAAGACTGTTAATACAGAGGAGATGAATGCGTATCTGCTAAGGCCTTAACTTCATAACACTCAACAGGGATCTTTGAAGAATCTTAAGTATGAGAGTACAGAATGTACTAGAGAGAAGAATGTAATACTTATGATTCTCGTCATTTATAATATGCTTATTAGCTACAGTTTGACATGTTTGACTTTACTGGTATATTCACGGATGACCAACGCATTTTTGGGAACAAGCCATGATCCATTGTCACCCTCTGTCATTAAGATTTGCTATTGAATCAATTTTATGTAAATGCAAGTAAGAAAAAATACATTCAAAAAGCGACTATTAGATATGAAGGGAATTTACTATTTACTAATGCAGCGCAAGAAAAACAACCACAAGGTAACAATGTAACTGTGGCTTCCAGTTCTAGGAACAAGAAGCAGAGGACACCTACCATTAACACAACATCGTAAACTGATGAAGGAACACAAAAATTTACTGTGAAACTTGTTGAGTTATCGTCTTTACTCAATTATTTCTTTGCGACCCTTCGTATCCCCTCTTAGAAAAGTCAGACTGCTTTATTGTGAATAGCAGCTAGGCGTGCCAATTGTAAAATACGCTTACAGACCATTATCCCTACTTTTTCTTTTTTTTTGTTTTTTGCATAACTACTTCTTTTATCACTCTTATAAGGTGAACTGTGTTTGCTCCTGCATCATTTTGAAAGTTGGTTGAAAACGAAGTTTCTAAGACTTTTAGCAAGCTTGCAAGTGCCTTATTGTGAGTAAGTCCGTATATTTACTTCCTTTTTGAAAAAGTACCTTGATTTGTTTACTTGTTGGTTTGCATCATTATTTGCATATTCCAGTCACAGGAAATAGACGAGAAACGAGATTTATTACAGGCTTCTTACCTGCAACGTAGTTAAATTTGCACCTGGCACTTTTGACGAAACTTAATTTTGTGGTTTTTAGCTTTTACTTTCTGCTTCAACAACTTAGATCTTGCTTGCCGTTTTCGAGATTTCCCTTACGTTTACTTTCCTATAAAAACCCGTAAGGTTTATTTTCCGCTTGATTGTTTACTTTTCTTTTTGAGTTCGAACTTTTAATACGCCTTCTTAATCTACTCATATTCCGGACATTGCGTTAGAGTATATATTACGCCGTCATGAACAAGCCAGCTGTCATTTTTTTCTCTATTTTGTCCCTAATTATCGTCTTCACGCTCCATCTTTTCTGGGGACCGATTAAATTATTTTTCATAGACTATCGAACAGATATTTTGCAAGCAAGCGACTTGCTTGATGATTTCAGTTATTCTCCCATTGATAATACGACGGAAAGTATTCCTCGCGTAATCCATCAGACTTGGAAAACCGAGGATATTCCAGGCAAGTGGAAGGATGCCCAACAAAGCTGTATTAAGTTGCATCCCGATTTTGAGTATAAACTTTGGACTGACGAGGCTATGCGAAAATTTGTGGAAGAAAACTATCCCTGGTTTCTTCCACAATACGATGCGTATCCGTTTAACATAGAACGCGCTGATGTCGTTCGCTACTTCATTCTATACCATTATGGTGGTATTTATTTAGATTTAGACGTGGGTTGTAACAGGTCGATGAACCCTTTACTGGAGTATCCCGCTTTTGTTCGGAAAACGAGCCCGAGCGGTATTAGTAATAATGTTATCGGAATTAGAAAAAAGCATCCTTTTCTGCTTCAAGTCATTCGTTCTCTACCGTCATATGCCTTCAATTATCATTTCCCTTACTTAACGGTAATGTATTCAACGGGTCCGCTATTTTTTTCTATTATTTGGAGGGCCTGGCGAAGTCTCCCCATGGCTGAAGCTTGGCACCACATTTGGGTCTTGAACTCTGATTTATATACTGGCTCTAATCACTCGTTTTTTAACATATATGAAGGTTCATCCTGGCATGATAATGATGCCGGGCTTGTGTTTTATTTACTCAGACATTGGTTATTATTGACTATATTAGGCTTCATGTTGTTTTTCTTCATCGTTTTCTTGTTCTTTGGATCTTCCTTAAAGCCCGCTGCTAGAGTCTCTCGATCAAGCAGAAGAGCCTTTGGTGGTAGTCCCTTTTCAAGCAAATCATCGTCTCCCTGGAGAAAATTTAAACAATACGTTTCCACTGATGAAAGTAGCGATCAGCAAAATTCTGATGCTATCCCTTTTATGGCTGAGATCGATCTTGAATCTCAGACGAGACCAAAAAGCCGCTAGAGATTTTATTTTGCTGCCAATGCCGTCACTGTTGTTATCATTTGAAACTACTCTTGCATACTTCTTATATTTGTAAACCAACACTTTCGTTTCTCACCCATTTTTAATTTAGTTATCTTTGACATATCTTAATAATAATTTTATAAATTGCTCAAAGGTACTTTGAAACAATACTGAAAAGCGTTCATTCTCTACCAATCTCTGCCATAAGTAGCTCCCATTGAATTGATCTAATGACAATGTCCTTTATGAGAAAGCATAAATTGCTACGAACTGCAAGCTGATTATTGTTTTTAAGATGATTTACTTCCATTATTTTATTCTTTATATAAACAATTATGCAGTCTTTATGCCATTTAAAACCTTTACTACCGTAGAGCTTGAATAGAATTGGATAGTGAGTTCCAATGATAGTCATTGTTGAAAATTTATTAGTGCCATTGTTTCATGGTCTTCCATTCTGTACTTTTACAAGTTCTTTCTTCTTTCATTTCGTTCTTAAACGTTATCTCGTTTAAGAATTCAATCAAATTGCGACAATTGTTTCATACAATAGTCGCTTTCTTTCTCAGAATCACAGGAAGTTTATAAAAGGCTGAAGAAGACGTGGTAATTGAGAAGATATCTTTATTTTTAAAAAGGAACGTATTTGCTAAGCTGGGGAACTTTGTCCTTACCAATATAAACAGATTTGTGCTGATTGGTAAAAAAGGCTGCTTTGTTTACACCACATTGTATTTGTTGAATCTGAGCGTTGATTTCTACTTTACAACACAAACAAAACCAATCTCTTTATAAGAAGTAGACAATTAAAGTTGGAGAAATCTTTCAAAAATAAGTTTAAAAACGATTTATTATATTTGCTTTTCCTTGAAGCATCCAAGAATTAATATTTCTTTCTTCTTTCTTTGTGATCCGAAACCTTGATCATTCCGAAAAATAACCAGCTCGAAGAGGTTGCTATATTTCATTTCTTTTAATTTGTTGTAATTCTTTTAGTTTCATACCCAAACTTCAGGATTCCGGCATGACCAAGGCTGTGGAAGGTTATCGGAAAGAAAATGAAGGATTCGCTGACTCTAGTGCAGAAAAAGAAGAATGCAAGTACTCTATCCGCCTTACCAACTTTGTAGGCCCTAATACCCATTCTTTTTCGTTTGATCCATTAGTCCGATATTGGGATAAAAAAAGTGATTGTCTACCTATCTATATTGGAAGATACACCGAGAGATTTAACGGAGGCGATGTATCTGCCATCGTCTTTCGTTCCAAAGTTGTGAGTCGTAAGCATGCTCAAATATATCACGAGAATAATACTTGGTATATTCAAGATATGGGATCTAGTTCCGGAACATTCCTTAATCACGTTCGATTGTCTCCTCCCTCTAAGACTAGCAAGCCTTATCCCATTTCTAATAATGATATTTTACAACTCGGTGCCGATTATCGTGGCGGTTATGAAATGCATTATCGCTGTGTCCGTGCTCGAGTCGAACTCAATAATTCTTGGAAAATAAGAATCAATCCTTACAATTTGAATGAATTCCGCCGTGTGCAAGAGTTAGCTGTGTCTGGTTCTACGGGCAATAGTCCTCCTGAGTGTTGCATATGTTTAATGCCTGTTTTACCCTGTCAAGCACTCTTCTTTGCTCCATGTTCCCACACCTATCATTATAAATGCATACGTCCAACTTTGGCCGAAAGTCATCCATACTTCAGTTGTTTCATTTGTAGGAAATACCACGATTTGGAAGCGCCAGTGGAAGAGGCTGACGAATGTTTGAATGACCTCCTGTTACATACCACCGTTAAAGAGTAAGTATTTATTCCTTTTACTTTGAAGTTACCCAAAGCATAACTTATTTGAAGCATCCACTTTACATCCTTAATGATGACGACTAAACTATTCATGAACTGTAATGCAATTGTTTTTATTTTCGGCTTAATCTTCGTGCGCTTTGTTACTTTTTGTTCATTATTTTATTTCTTCTAATCGACTTTTTTTCAATCATTGACGGGGGTTCTTATCTTTTAATCTACGTTCTTTAGCACACCGATCAAGGTAATTACAGTAATACACGGCTTCTCGCCATTTTTCCGTGTCAAAATGTTCTTTGTTAAATAAGCTATCCCTCAACAAATGACTTTGGCGATCATCAAGTTTCCGGTATCGATTTGATGACTTTCAATAAGTTCAGCACGCTTCTTCTGCTAGCCCAACCTAGCCCAATTTCTTTCTGCTTTTGTTTCGGCATATATGTGTGTCAACTGGAAATTGTGCACAGCATTCATCATTCCATCGGTCCCCAGTTTATAACAAATTCATGAAGACATAGTTTTAAAAACTTATGTAGTAATAAAATAAAGAATCAATCATTTGAATTAACTAGTAAAGGATTGTAATTTTTTCGTAAGATTGCTTCATGTTTAGCTTTCGCGATGTCCTTTTGTTTCTCTATAACACAATTCCTTCATAGCCTCTTGAACATTTAGTTTAAGTTCTTCTTTCGACAAAATATTATTCTTTATATTCTCCATCGTGTTTTCGTAAAGCGATGTCCTAAATTGAATTAATCATTTGGAACCAAGTACGGATTGATGTTCTTACCGGTCAACAGCACCCGCAATCAAAGGTGCCGTTCGAAAATGATCCTTCAATTTTAAAGAAGGATCTTTGTCGAGTTCCATTTCAGCAATCGTTCTAATTTGTTCAGCGAACCCTTCCGATTCCTGTATAGACGTTGTTAGACAATGCGATGACTCACTACCATTAAAAATAAAAAGGATTTCTTATTTAAATGGAATGGTACTCTCATCAATATCCTTAAAGCAAATTGATGACTTTTTGGTATAGCATACATTTTCTTTGAATGTTTCAAGGACGAGTTTTCGTAAACGGTCGAAGTGGCCTTCTCTTTTGAATCTAGTTACTAAATCATCTACATTTACCGTTTTCTTTGAATCCATTCTTTTTATCCGCTTCCTACTGAAGCATAGTTCTTCCACGAAGTCGGTTCTTGGTGAAGGGCGACATTCTCATGGCTTTCTGGTACTGAATTTCGAATCCCTACTGAATTTTTATTTCAAATAGAAAAACAAGAAAAATACATACAAGTACATAGTCAGATGTCCATAATTTCATTCACAACCTGCTTGTTGAGAGCCTGTATCGAACTGATATATTTCGGTGCTAAGACCAAGGGAATCAATCCATAGTGTTTAAATGAACTGCTCAATTACTTTATGAAATCCATTCGCACTGTTTGTTCTTTATGTTTCTTAAGATTGTTGGCTACATACTATGTTACGGGTAAACAGACGACTCACTTCAAGTAATTTCGATCAAGACATTCGATTGAAGTCAAATAAACCCAACAAGAAGCATAACAACTATAATTAGCTATCGGCGACGAGCTTTAACATCCTTTCTCTTAGTACAGTAAGGACAAGCATCACCAAAGGTGGTTAGTGCCAATTTCGTTTATTTATCTTTTAATTTTTGGAGCTCTAATGTATTAGTCTATATTTGAAAGTAAAGTAAATAAACATTCTGTTAAACCACATCCTTATCTTGTCTTCAATAAATATGCCTGAGAAGCATTTACCAAGCGCCACATTGGTACCATCGTTTTATTCACAAAAAAATACAATTGAGTGACCATATACAGCTAGACGTACTGAATATCCTTAATAACTAGTGTTTACTCAGTTTAGTAAAAATATTTTAAAGATGAAACGATATTTGGGTTTGCTTTTACTAGCTACTATGTGTGTAACAGCCATGGCTGAGGTAAGTAGTTAATTCTCTGTTGTTTTTGAAAGTTCTGTACCAAATACTTTGGGTATCTTTTCTGCTTATATATGGTTATTTAGTACTTCCTGGCTTCGCCTTTGGAATAATACAAAAATGACTTATTTCACCCAAAAGTACATACCTACTACGAGTTTTTATTACGCTTTTTGTATGTTTATCGGTCTAACTGATGCTGTAGAATAACCCCTCGAACGTTTTACTGAGGAGAGAAGCAATTGAGAATGTGGATATTTCGGAGGCCTCTTCTCAGAACAATTTTACCAGAAGTTTGTTTTTTGCCATCTCTATGATTTTTGGTTGCGAACTTGGGGATAAGACATTTATTGTGGCAGCCCTTCTTTCTTTCGAGAATTCAAGAGGCATGGTGTTCCTTGGATCTTTTAGTGCCTTATTTTGCATGACTTTGCTCGGTGTCCTTTTAGGGCATGCTGCTCCTATGCTTTTCCCTAAACAATTTACGGATCTTCTAGGTGGATTGCTTTTTGTAATCTTTGGTGTCAAAATGATCCGTGAAGGTATCGAGGCTATGAATGCCCACGAATCGATTGATGAAGAGTTTAAGCGTGTAGAAGATGAAATTAATACTTCTAAGCCTGTTGAGGAGCTCATGGAAGAAGGTGTGGTTTCTAAAGAACATATTCAAAAGTCCGAAAAGGATAGCATTGATTTTTTCGATTCAACTTTAGATGGATTAAAAAATCTCTTCGGTTTCTTGCTGTCTCCCTTGTTTGTAAAGTCATTTGTTTTAACATTTGTAAGTGAATGGGGTGATCGCTCTCAAATTGCAACCATTGCTATGGCTGCTAGTGACAACATGTTTGGTGTATTTCTAGGTGCCAGTTTAGGTCATGGCTTTTGCACGGGTTTGGCCGTACTCTCTGGGAAATATCTTGCTACCAAAATCCAAATGCACAAAGTATTACTATCTGGAGGCTGCCTTTTTATTGTCTTTGGTTTGGTGTACTTTTATCAAGGTTTTTCTTAGAGCTTGGGTTTTGCAAATACATTATAGACGAAACAATTTACGGAATGGATGAATTGCTCCACGGTATTTGACATACTCTGTCGTTGTTTTATGGTTATGAAGATAGAAGGAGAATGGAATCACATAATTTTCTAACTATAATATACTAAAACGTATATCTGATACATTCTTTGACTTTTATACGAATTATCCTATGAATAAATAAAAGACAACATATACTTCATAAAACCGATGCAAGCTTATTACAGATGTTTGTTATATTCAAATAAAAGATGAACAAAACCATTCCACTGAAAGCCTAAGTCTAAGATACCGGAAGTCTTTGGTTTTGCAATTCGTTTAATTGGTGTTTGTATGTATCGATTGTCTTTTTTACACGTTGTAAGGCCAGCTCCATCTTATCGGCTTCGTCCTGTTCCAATTGCTGAGAGAACGGATGATCTGGTTCTGACTCAACAGCTAACCCGTGACCATCTCCGATGGGATTTTCGGAAAAGAGCTTGTATGTATATTCAAAAGGTTCATTAAACACAATTTCTTCATATTGTACAGATTCTACTAAGCCGCCAGCAGCTTTTTCCTCTTCCATACGAGGGCCATAAGGATGAAGTTTTAGACGGTGATAAAAGGTTAGTGATTTTTCATGGGTTTCTGGCATAAAAAATATACGAATCATGATATCGAATTCTCCCCAACCTGTTTCAATGACCTCGAATGGCAATGACTCTATATTTCGCGTCGAATTGTTGTAGGTATCATGGAGTTTGAAAACGACCTTTTTCACCCATTTCGAGATATCTTCTCCATCAACGCCTTCCACAAAGATTCTCCAAGTATGTGTGTGGTCTGTAGGAGCATGAGCTCGTTCTTCTGGTGTCAGTGGTTTTGCGTCGTTTCCGATCAGAATAGGACGCGAAATTTGGCATTTACTGACACGAGTTCCTGGTGCCATTCTTATTCAGAAGGAGCTACGAATAAATAAATATAACGTGTTTCAGTAATATCGATCGACCAAAGGACAAGATTAAAATCGGAAAAGATATATCCTTTCCTTTTATGGCCCAAAACGTTCTTTGTATCAATATAAAACCGGAAATTTTTAAAGAATGATAATAAAAAAGGAAAAAATATCAAAGAAAGCACACGCAATGTCAAAGACGATCAATTTCTTCAAAATTTCCTGGTGTTGAATTTTGTAGTGATTCGCATTTAACGAAACACCGTAAACCTAAGTTGTGCAGCTCAGTCCATAACACTATCTGGTAAACAATAGACCGCTAGAAAAAATGTCTATTCTAAGAAATGTCGGGCTGGGTTAGCATACTTTAATTGCGCTTGTCAGTTATAAAACTCATGCTGATCGAACGTACTCGCTGTCCTATCTAAAGAATCTGATGAAGTATAAACATTTGACTCGATACTATCGACTAGCTCTTTAATAGCGCAATCATTTTCAGCTTGACAGGAGACATAGGTTATAAGTAACTATTTTATTTATTTAACAAAAGCCTGCATTAACATACATCAAATAAAAGAAAAGTTTCTCTGTTTACTCGCTTAAAATAACGTTATATCGTAGCGATCAAACCAATCACGGGACATCAAATTCGATTTCTCGATCACCTTGCCATCTATTTTACACCTAGTGGTACTTTTATTTGACCAGAACCATACTCGTTGGAGAAAATAACAAAACAAAAAAAAAAGGAGCGCAGTGAAGCGAGTTTCTTTTTTTTATATAATCATAATTTCGTTTGAAGCCTCCAGTTGGTTCCGGTAAGACTTAATTTTCCATCTTCCAAACTGTCGGCGGAAAACTTATAATCGATAAAACTTTTGGAAGTGTTTAGTAATTTGACTGCGAAAATGATGTTGAACAAATTGGTTCGCGCCCAGGCGTCCTTGGCTGCTACCAGACGTGCTGTTTTCAACACTCGTACTTTTAAGACATCTGCTGCTGTTCTCGATGAACAAAAGCTTAATAAGTTTAGTGGAACGATTACCGGTCCTAAGTCTCAAGGTGCTTCTCAAGCCATGTTGTATGCTACCGGTTTGACCGAGGAAAGCATTCAAAATCCTCAAGTTGGTATTGCTAGCTGCTGGTACGAGGGTAACCCTTGTAATATGCATTTATTGGATCTCGGCCGTAGAGTGAAAAAGGGTGTCCAAAATGCCGGCCTTACTGGCTTTCAATTCAATACCATTGGTATTAGTGATGGTATTTCCATGGGTACCAGTGGTATGCGTTATAGTTTGCAATCTCGTGAAATTATCGCTGATTCCATTGAAAGTGTAATGCAAGGTCAATGGTACGATGCCAATGTTTCTATTCCAGGTTGTGACAAGAATATGCCTGGTTGTTTGATTGCCATGGGCCGTGTTAATCGCCCTAGTATTATGGTATATGGTGGTACCATTCTCCCTGGCCATTCTTCCTGTATGAACAATGCTCCCATTGACTTGGTTTCTGCCTTCCAATCCTATGGTCAATTCATCACCGGCCAAATTAACGAAGAAACTCGTCACGATATCATCCGTCATGCTTGTCCTGGAGGTGGTGCCTGTGGTGGTATGTACACTGCTAACACCATAGCAAGCTGCGCCGAAGTCATCGGTATGACTTTGCCCGGTTCTTCCTCTTTCCCTGCTGGAACCCCCGAAAAGTTTGCTGAATGTGAAGCTGTTGGCGAGGCCATCAAGAAGCTTTTGGTTGAAGATATCAGACCTAGTGACATTATGACTAGAAAGTCATTCGAAAATGCAATGGTATTGACAATGGCTTTGGGAGGTTCTACCAACGTTGTTTTACATTTGGTTGCTATCGCCAAGTCCGTAGGTATCACTTTGACTTTGGACGATTTCCAGGCTGTTAGCAACCGTACCCCATGCATTGCTGACATGAAGCCTAGTGGTAAGTATGTTATGGCAGACTTGTTTAAGGTTGGCGGTATACCCGCTGTCCTTAAGTATCTTCATGCTGAAGGTCTTATTGATGGTTCCACAATGACTGTTACCGGTAAGACTCTTGCCGAAAACTTGCGCGAAGCCAAGCCTTTGAAGGAAGGTCAACAAATTATTAAGTCTGTAAACGCTCCTTTGAAGACTGAAGGTCACTTGCGTATTCTCCGTGGTAGTTTGGCACCCGAAGGATCTGTAGCTAAAATCACCGGAAAAGAGGGATTGGAATTCCGTGGCAAGGCTCGTGTGTTCGATGCCGAAGCTGATTTTATTAGCGCTTTGGAGCGCGGTGAATTTAAGAAGGGTGAAAAGACTGTGGTCGTTATTCGTTTCGAAGGTCCTAAGGGTGGCCCTGGTATGCCTGAAATGTTGAAGCCTTCTAGTGCTATTATGGGTGCTGGACTTGGTAAGGATGTTGCTCTTCTTACTGACGGTCGTTTCAGCGGCGGTTCTCACGGATTCTTGATTGGTCATGTTGATCCTGAAGCTCAAGCTGGTGGCCCCATTGCTCTCGTTAAAGACGGTGACATTATTGAAATTAATGCCATCAAAAACACTTTGAACTTATTGGTTGACGAGCAAGAAATGGCTTGTCGCCGTCAAGCTTGGAGAGCACCTCCTTTCAAGTATCAACAAGGTACTTTATTGAAGTATTGCCGCAATGTCAGTACAGCTTCCAAGGGTGCTGTCACCGATTCTATTGAGTAAGGTATTGCCCTTCAAATATGCTGCCTGTTAAGTTGGTTGAACAATATTTAAAGGAAAAAAAGGACTAATAATTTTTGTTTTGGATACTTAATATAATGTAAATTTCATTCAATCAAAAAGTCTATAGGTAAACGTGATTAAGGGAACACAGAGGATAACAAAGAAGAGAAGAACAAAGCAGGCATACAAAAGCGATAACATATAAGGTAGAAATTATACATACTTAACCCACAGGACTGCCTTCAGACTTTATCTGAGAAAAACTCGATGGTGTAGAAACATCGGCTCTATGCTTGAAAATTTCAAGGAATAGCTTAGGATCAATGGAGTGTCTAGAATGGTAAAAATAGTTTTCATAAACAGGAGGTGGGGATGAAGCATTTTTAAAGAAACAAATATCAAAAAACTCTTGGAGGATGGGTCGAGCAATATCAACATCGTCAGAACCGTCATAAGTAACGTGAAAAACGATCCCTTTCCATGTTGACTTCTGAAGAACGTTGGCGACAGCTACTGTAAAGTCACCAACCTCATAAATTGCTCCCTCTATGTTAAATGTTTGTCGAAACGTCCACAGCTTTGTACGCAAGATAATGTCTTCTAATGTTGATTCTGCATCCACAGTAGTTGTCTCATCAACACAGGCATACATATAGGGATGGATATTTTGTTTTAACAATTCCAAACTCTTTGGGAAAAGGACATTCCGATAAAGTTTATACTGAACGATCCATTTTTCTACCAGGAGTTAGTTCATTTTGCTTAATAAAAACTCATAAACAATAAACGTACTCATATATTGAGCCAAAAAGGACTTTACAAGATAATCTTGGGCTGGCCCCAAAAAGGTAGCCATAGAAGGGGTAGTATAATAAACAAGTCTGATTGATTAGTTAAAGCTTAAAGCAAAGAAAAAGCGATTGTAAAAAAATTCCAAGGCATTTCACTCAGAAATCCCATGCAAACTGCGTACCCATGGACAGGCATTCTGAAAGCTCCGAGTATATTGGTCAAACAGTGCCAAAAGAGGAAAAAACAAGTAATAAATAGAACAATATAGGAAAACTATACCATTTAAAAATCAATCGACATAATACAACCACTATCGGTTGTTTCTGTTCTAGGGAAATGAACGTGGTATTGTAATTTCTGACAGTGGTCTTTACTAAGATTATATTATTATGCTTGTTTAAGTACTGTAGGTAAATGATTTTTCACTTATGCTTTAATAACAAAAATGTTTACTTCTACAGCGCAAATCTAAGCTGAAGTTGAAGCTGAAGCTGGTCTTTTCTACTACAATTCCCTTTCATATTCACCCTACTGTGTATGTCCATGTCTCAAGAATCCATCGACACAAACATGAATTTTACTGTGTTTTAAAGGGTCTTTCAAAGGTTCAATTTAATTTAGAATTACTTTAGGAATTATATGAAACATATTTTTATATTATGTTCTAAGTTAATCGAATGTTTCAGCAACAAACACAAGTATCTATGAAATACATATCTTCTGAATTACCATAGGTCTACGAGGGCAAAGAAGCAAGCTCGTTTACCTACAAGATATTCAGATCTTTTATTCTAAGACCACAGGTAGAGACAATTGTCTGTAGACATTGAAAGACATTCATCTACAATAGTGGTCTATGGAGTACTGGAGAAGTTTAAAGAGCACGGTCCAACTTATATATGCTATCCCAAAACCGAAATATTGGATATGAAAGAATATAAATGTTCCAAAGTTTGTATTTGTTTTTTATTTCTGAAAGTAATGTATTAGGTAGGGAGAACATCCTATTCGCAGTACTACGTCTGCTATGCTCCACTGCCCTTCAAAGAGCCCTATTTAGTCAATTCCATTCCAGTCCCTTCATTACTACTTTAACCATGTCGTTTCGAATGCAAGATGTAGATTCTGTTACGGAGCCCGTCCTTACACAACAAGATTTGTTTGCTCCTCGTCCAGAATCTTCGGAACAGGTGCAAGCTGCGATTTCTCAGTTAGTCCCACAAGCTCGATCGACGATCCAAGCGTAGGTTACCATTCTAGATGTTTTTCTTTCCTTGCTAACACAAATTGGTTTAGTGGAAATGCCACAGAAGGGTTACGACTCTTGTTGTCTTATGTACCTTATGGAGATGATGTTCAGGAAGCTAGAGTAAGTAGAGTTTGCTAAGGATGAAGGGAGATGAGAGTGAGTTATGACTGTTGATTTCATGGTTATTTGGCGATCTATTTGAATTAGATTGCTAGAATCTATGGCTGTTATGATCACGTATCTCAAATCCGTGGATTCACCGTCCATCAGAATGGATCATGTTATACTTGAGGCTTGTCTTTTGTGAATAGTGTATTAACCAGACTCTAGCAACAATATTTATCCGCCTTTGTTGACTTGTTAAGCTACATCCGGTCCACGGATATTGTTGGATTTTTAAAACAATGCAGCACTGAGGATTCAGACAATATTATGAATTTCATTTACCGCGCACTCGCGAATCCTCAAGCTTATAATTCTTCTGTTTTGTTAAACTGGCACGAAAAGGTATGCTTTGTTCTATGACGTTTCAGTATTAATGAACACAAACTGACTATTATAATAGATTGTTCAAGTCAATGGAATTGGATGTATCACCCGTGTCTTGAACAGCAGACCGGATATGTAATGCAAATGAACTCAAGCCTCGGGTAGAAGATAAAAAAACGTAAAGCGAAACCTGGCACTCTTCTTTTTCACATTCATTTCAAAGTGACCATGGATTTTCTACCGGGGTATCTTCTTTGATTCTTCCTTATGACTGCTATGATTGTTTGCTTAGCCTCGGTAGCGGGCCAAAATTTTCTGAATTCTGTGTTAGCAAAAGTACGCTTCCTTGCTAGTATATTCTTTTCTTTTTAGATATGGACGTAATTTGTTGATAGAAGAATTATGAATGATTCTTTTTTTGTCACTTACCCGTTTGACATTTTGAATATGAATTGGCTGGATTTTCTTTTCGCCGGTTCGTTCTGCCTCAATGTTGGCCTCTTTCAAGAGTGTTTGTAAGAATAAACAATAGTCCAAGTAAATCTACAAAATGTCAATTGTTAAAACCATGAATCCTTCAAACTTTCAGACGAGTCAGGTAATTTCGCCTTTGTTTTCAGTTTACTCTTTGTTCTACCTTAATTCCTTACCAGATCTACAGCGGAGTCATCAATAGGCCTTCCGGCTTGTTGTCGAAGCATACGCTTCATCCTTGGCTTAGGATAGCTCATTGCGATTGTCAAATATCCTTAAATGTTTGTTTATATTATTTCGTTCGTAGCACTTGTAAGGAAATGGAAAGGATGACGAAAGCTATTTATCTCAATAATTTCCATCAACTAATTTACTCATAGATGTTTCGTTCAAAAGCTTTCTATGTTTAGATCCTAATGAATTCCTGCACCATGTGGTTTTAACAGCTTCCGTAAGAATCGGTGCGTGTGTTTGCTGGGTGCTTATGAGTAATAAAAAACGAATATATGGAATATAGAAGTAGAATATAATATGTTTCAGAACTAGAGAGATTACAGTCTCATTTGTTTTACTATACTATTTTAGTTACAGGACAAGACGTAAAGGAGAGTAAGTAGAAGGTTTCTCACTTGGTTTATTGTCAAATTATGTAGTAGAGTTTCTACGGCTTACAATCTTGAAACTTTAGTAATATAAAGGAAAGAACTTAGTCTTGCATTGATTAATATTGAATGCAAAGGAATATGATGAAAGCGCTTCATTTAGAAAGCAGGCTAACAAGTGTACTCTCTATATGAAATGATTGGAAAAGCCGGAGAAGTTGATTTTAAAAGAAAGTACATGGATTCATAAGACTAGTCTATGTACTGTCATTCTTATGATTCTTTACAGGCTGTCAGCAAAAAAGGCGACATTAAATTTGAGCCAGAAATATGTCACATTCTTTTGATCCCATTCCCAGTTTCTATGTTACTTTTTATTCTTATTGAAGTAGTTACATGGACTCTAATCTTCTAAAGCAGCAATTTGCCATATAAATAACCAAAAATAGTTCCTTATGAGTAAACTCTTTACCAACCACACTTGCACCAAGAATATAGAACTTTCAAGTTTGAATTCTCCTTCAAGCTTTGTTTTACAAAGTTTCAACTCTGAAAGAAAAAATAATTCAATCTGGCAAATTTTCCCTGCTAGTTAAAGTATTGTCAGATTAAGGAAGTAGGTAAATTGGTAACAAATTTCCGTACATCCTTTAGGCATCTCTTCCCTCAATCCTTTCATTATAGAAGTTCTTTTTACCCCTATTCTTGTACAAAAAATCATTTACATTCTTCATGACTGAAGTCGAACCTGCTCATGAGGAAGAAACAAAGCCTTCCGTTCCTTCTAATGCTGCAGAAGAGTCTCCTACAAGTGCTGCCTCTACAGCAGCCGCTGCTGCGGCAGCTTCTTGGAAAAGCCGATTTCCTGTAGCTCGTATAAAAAAGATCATGCAAGCTGATCAGGATGTTGGTAAGGTAGCTCAAGTTACCCCTGTCATCATGTCTAAAGCATTAGAAATGTTTATGCAGAGTATAATTAATGAGTCTTGTCAACAAGCTCGTTTACATCAAGCAAAACGTGTAACTGTTTCTCATTTAAAACATGCTGTGAAAAGTGTTGAACAGTTTGATTTCTTACAAGACATCGTTGAAAAGATTCCTGATGCTCCTCCTATTAAAGCTGAACGAAAACCAAAAAGGCCCCGTACTCGTCGTACCCCTCAGAATACTGAAAATACTGAAAACACTCGTCAAGCTTCAAAGAAATCAAAGACAAAGGAATCTAAGAAGGTCGCTGAATCAGTCAAAGAAGAAAAGGAAGAGCAAGAGCCAGAGCCAGAGCAAGAACAAGAGCAAGAGCAAGAGCCAGAAGAAGCAACAGTTGAATCTGAGGGTGGAAGTGAAACTGTCAAAAAGGAAGAATCAGCTGAAGTAGATGCTGCTTCTGAAAAAACCGCTAGTGAAAATTCAAATTCTTCTGGTGAAACATAGGTACAAATAGCTCTGTAAGCTTTTTGAAAACTGGATATTGTTGAATGGTAATTTATATGTTTTGGATCACTTCTTTCTCTAGTTAATCCGGTCGTTAGTCTGGCTTTACCCCTTTCTGTCATTGAATGTTAGACTTTACTATTTAATTTTGCACCCAATACTCGGAGTCGATTACAGATTTTGTTTCTTATATGCATTTTATAATGATAGGAATTCTCATAAAAAGGAGGTTTTGCAATGGTGAAAATAGACGACGAATAGTCATAATAGTTAAAATGATAGCACTATAATCCTCATGGAAAGTTGATGACCGTCAGTTTAATAAAAGATATTCAAAAAACTCCTCAAGAGTTGTACTAGGAGTAAACTCAACCCAAAAACGTCTTTAAAAAGGCCTCGTTGATTATTTTTGTAAAGGCAACGTATGTGAGGATAAAAAGAAAAAGCATTTCTGCAAAAAGTAATGAACGAACATCTTGAAATGCATTATTGAAAAAAATCACACGGTATCAAGTTTGTCAACAATTGACATAAACAACTTCCAAAAAGCAGCAACATCAGCATTAAGGACAACATGAACATTTGGAAAATACTGAGTTTGCTGCGACCAAACATCACACACTGTTCGACCAAGAGTCAGATGGTCGAGACTGACAGTGGCATACATTAGTCGTGAGGCCATAATTTCGGGCCATAATGCATAAACAATTGCACAGGCATCGTGCACAGGTACACCGTTTTTAAACCCATAAACAGTCTCATATGTGGCCTGAAAGACGGTCATAAGTTCGAGTATAGTTTTCGTAACTGGACTTCCACGCTGCTGTAACTTTGTTATGATTGAAGAATCCATCAAAACGCTATGCGTTACGTCTAATGGAATCATATAAAGTTTTCCGGCAAGTGAGGAAGTTTCAAGGACAAGCTTTGCAGCCTCTGGGTCAGCAAACATATTGAATTCAGCTTGTGAAGTGATGTTACCGATTCCCGTGCTTCCACCCATAAAGACAAGTCGCTCAATGTTTTCGGTGACTTTTGGATAAGTGGCCACCAATAAAGCAACGTTTGTCAAAGGGCCTGTCGCAACAAGAGTCACCGGGACAGGATTTTGAGAAATTGCTTGATGCATGCCTGTCACCGCATCGGGAACAGCTTGTTTCTTCGGTTGATCTGGTAGAAGAGAAATGCCTGCCACTCCATTAACACCGTGGATGTGAGTAGCCAGTTTAGAGGGTCTCATTAAAGGTTTCGCAGCACCTGAATAAACATCAACATTTTTATTTAACAGCTCCATAACTGAAAGAGCATTCTGAGTTGCGTTTTGAACAGTCGTGTTGCCGTGCACAGTGCTCAATCCTAGAATGTTACAATGATCCGTAGATGCAGCAATCATCAAAGCAACTACATCGTCGTGTCCTGGATCACAATCTATCCATACATCAACTGGTTTTCTTTTGCTATCGTTCATTAAACAGTTACGAGGTACTGTCATTCTGTAAACAAACACTGCAATTGATATCCACTCGACCTCCCGTACAAACAAAACTTCTTCGATTTATATAATGTCTTCCTTTTTTTTATTATTCCTTCATTTATACGCTACAGGTCTCTGTTCTCGTGAATGCAGAGCTCCTCCTTGACAAGACGAAAGATAAAGCAGGAACTATAGTGAAGAATTACGCATTTCGATATTTTCGTAAAACAAATTCAAACCTATATGGAATAGCTCATAAAGTTGTGTAGCACACCCATTACAAAAGACACTAAACTAAATAAGCCTGATGAAGGAGCAACGCTAAATGAAAGACAGAATTCGTTTGTTATTGTCAAGAACTAAACACTTATCTTGACTTAGGACAAAGGATTTGTAATTTGTGGCCTTTCGCTTGCGGCTCTGCGTGGTTCATATTCAAATATTGATGGTAATTTAGGTTAGAACTCACCTTGTAGGTTGTTCAGCAATATTTGATCTGCACAATGTCGAATACGTTCGCTACTCCAAAAGAACTCGTTGAGGAGCTTTGTAGATTGCGCGATTTGAAAATAGGAATTTTTGGAGAAAAAAAACCTACCATACGCTCTGTCTCCTTTGCTGTCCCAGGTACGAAGTATGAATTGACGTCCTGGAGGGTTTGGGAACAGGCTTACCGTATCAATGTGTCCGACAGCAAGAAGACGTATGACAGTGTAACTGGTCAAAAGAGACGTCTGCCAACATGTGCTCGTGGTTTGTTCACTTATAAGGATCCGAACTCAAAAGAGCAAAAGATTGCTATTCGGGGTTACGATAAGTTTTTCAACATTGATGAAATTCCTCTTACTACTTGGAAATCTATGAAGGAACATACAAGAGGGCCTTATGAGTTGACTGTCAAGGAAAATGGTTGTATTATATTTATTAGTGCTTTATCCAACGGTGAGCTCATCATTACCAGTAAACACTCTTTTGGAGCTGTTGAAGGTCAAAGCGTCTCCCATGCGTTAGCTGGTGAACGTTGGCTTGAAACACATTTACGGAAGGTTGGTAAATCGAAGAAGGAACTTGCGCAAGAACTCCTCAAGCGACAAGCTACGGCTGTGGCAGAGTTATGTGATGATGAATTTGAAGAACACATCCTCCCATACCGAGCTGGGTATCGCGGTTTATACTTACATGGTCTGAACTTGAACGTTCCTGAATTTACCACGGCATCCTCAGAAGACGTATCTACGTTCGCCAAAGTCTGGGGATTTCTAAAAACCGACTCATTTCACATTCAGAAGTTTGAAGAGATGAAAGAGTTTTTGGAGGAAACTGCAAAGAGTGGAAAGTGGAACAATCGAAGTGTTGAGGGTTTTGTTGTACGTTGTCATTCCACTGCCCAAGCTAAAGAGCATAACCCAACAAATGATTTCTTTTTCAAATACAAGTTTGATGAGCCATACGGTATGTTTCGACAATGGAGGGAGGTTACAAAAATGCTTATCCATGACAAACCTCTAAATTACGTTAAATACAAGAAAATTACAAATGAGTATGTGGACTTTTGCAGGAAAAAATTTCAAGAAAATCCTGAATTGAAAACTCTTTACCTTAACAACAAAGGTATTATATCTCTGCGTGAAGAATTCTTACTTCTCTCCAAGCTCGATGCTATGACCATCACGGTTGAGTCGAGTAAAGAAAAGCCCTACACGCTACTAGTACCTATTGCCACAATTGGTTGCGGAAAAACAACGGTTGCTAAGATTTTAGAAAAGCTTTTCAACTGGCCAGTTGTACAGAACGACAATATCCCTTCAGGTAAGGGAGGTCCCAAGAGATTTGCACATGCCATCGTCAGTGAATTTCAAAATGGTCACTCTATTGTTTTCTCTGACCGAAATAACCATATTCCGAATATGAGAAGTGCTCTTCGAAATGATGTATCAAGTGAATTAGACGGTGTTCGTTTTGTAGCTTTGCCTTTCCTACAAAACTCCAATACTCGTTCATTCGTACAAAAGCGTATAATAAATCGAGGTGATCGTCATCAGTCTATCAAAGTGTCGGAGGGCGTAGAAAAGGTAGATGCTATTTTAGACATGTTTTACAAACAGTATCGACCGTTTGATCCAGAGTTGTTTTCTCATGATCAAGGTTATGATGATGTCGTTGTATTAAATCCACATGCTGGATCCCTGGAAAATGCTCGTCTGATAGTGGATTACATACATGAACATATGCCCGATTTGGTACCCCGCAGTCCTAGTGAGGAAGAATATCAGCAAGCTTTGGAATATGCTGTTAATGACTATATACCTACCTACACGAAAAACATGGGAGGAGGTTCGGTGAAAAAGAAAGAAAATTCCAATGGAATTAGTTATTTTGGAGTCTGCTTTCCTTCAGATAAAGTTAACAATGTTCTGAAGGAAGTAATTAGTTCAAAAGGTATAAGCTGGGATGATATGTTTGCTTCTTATACTCTTCAAGAATCTTTTCATGTTACAATGATTCACAGTTCACAAATTGCATTGGGCCCCGAAACCACTAGTATATGGCAGCAATACCTTAACCAACTTGAGAATAAGCATGATGGTAACAATCAAGTGAATTTTACTATTAGAAATCTCGTATGGGACGGAAGAATAATGTGTTTTGCCGTTGAGATTGACTCGAAGAGTGTCTGGTGTGGAAAAACTTTCAATCCTCAACTACACATCACATTAGGTACCACATCGCCTTCTATTAAAGCATATGACTCTAATTTAATGCTGGAGAGGTTAAGAGCAGGGAAAGCATCAGATGAACCAAAAATTCATGTACTTGATGTTGAACCTAAAGTCAGTATCACGGGAACCTTGCAATCCCAACCTAAGAAATAATGTATAGAGTTTAGAATTTTTAATGAAATTTTGGATATGGTTTTTTGGGAAATTTGAATACGCGAATTGGTTATGATTAGATGTTTTTACAACCATTCTATTCACTAAGAATAATGTACATGATGTTCCCAATATCACCTTGTTTTTAGGTTATTTTCCAAGTCCAGCGTAGGGTTTGATTTTTTTGGCTAAAGGATAGCAAGTTTTGATTGGCTTTGCCGGGTGCAGCTAAAGAATCAGGAATAGAGGAAAGATATTCATTACGGAAGACACAAAAACTCCAATCCAAATTCCTGTTTAGGTTAGTTTGTTGTAAAAAAAAAAATTAAAATAAAAAGAGAATTCTTACCTCAATAAATTATAGACATGCATGGAAATAGGCGAGTCAATTAGACCTACAATTGAAACAGCCAAGATATCAGATGTACTATTAGATATAGGGTTATAAGAGCATATATAAGGATCAACTGAGTAATCCTTTTGTATAGCATCAGCATTCAAAAGCAATAAGGAAAACTGTTCTAAAAACTCAACAGATGTTTCTAAGGAGTCCATACTATCTATTTCTTTTAGAGAACTGACGGGGGGAGGGATTTTAACAGAAGGATTAACCTTCTTCAAAGCACTCAAATTGTGCTGTATTAACGGTACGGGAAACGAGTTTTTGAGAGTGTTCATAAAAGATTCGTCTAAATGTTCTGAAGAAATTCCCATGTAAAATGTCCACTGATTATTAAAACGACCAAGCGCACTCTTAAGCCTCTCATATCCTTTTCTGTGTGATTGTAAAAAAGTAGTTTTCAAGTCGTAAGAAGCACTCCATAAAGAGTTGGTCGCTTTCGAAGAGGCCGGGTGAGCATCAAGACCTGTTTGAAGAAACGAGTCTTTAGTCAATGTGACAAGCAGTTTCCCTATTAATTTTTGTTAGAATGCATTCGTAATAAATACAATATTTACCATTAACTATTGAAATTCGGTCATCACAACCGTAAGGCGCCTGAGAAATAACGTACGCTTTTCCTACATAGGTTAGACATATAGGCTTCGCAATTATTTTAACTAAAGATCAATACCTGAATGCAAAAGATTACTATACAAGTCCGGAAATAGGAGGATATCGGGACTTCCGGTAAATTCGTAATACGAATAGCTATCTACCAGATCAACAATTTTGTTTACAATGGCATCGCTTTCTTTATGTAGAGGAAGCAGTAATTCAACCTATTCCCTATTAGTTTTTCACGAAGACATGAGTATTTATACATACAGAAGTTTGGTAGCGCTGTTGTTCAATTTGCTTCTCCAAGTAAGATACATTGTTTATTTCATCTCCTGATTCTTCAGTAAATGTGCAATCAGAAGAATTCACTTTCATGTTATCTATAACTTAGCAACCCTTTCACCTTCAAAACCGCTCAATCCTAGAAAAAGGTACAGAGCAAGTCCGTTACTAGCCAGAACAGTAAAGAAGGAGTAAGGGCGGAATGTAACGTATTTCAGAGACTTTTCCTTGTTAAAATTTAAAGAACATTCTCTTAAAGCTTTTAATTTTATTCAAAACTATATATGTTTTAATTTTTTGAAGCTTATTGACAGCTTTATTGTTGCACCCTCATAATAAAAAATGTTATTTTAGACATTACTCAGAAGCGTTCTTTTTTAGATAACGAAAGTAAAGTGTTTAGTAATAAAAGAGAAATTAATGGTGCATTAGTATTTTTATTTCGGGTTGGTGTTTGGATGCAGCGAGACATTTCATTGTGCACATTTTGGTAGTTCCAAATATCCTATAAGTCCAATCCTTCTTGCTTGCATGTGTCGATAAATTCTTGTCGAATGCTACGGTCCATGCAGACATCTAAAGCCGTATGACCTTCTTTGTCAGTTCGTAGAGTATCGGCATTCGACTTTATTAAATCAATAGCAATGTCTGGGTGACCCTCTGCTAAGGCAAAATGAAGAGCGGTAAATCCAAATGAGTCAGAAGCATTCAAAGGACATTTCTGGGAGAGAAGATATTTTACGACACTGGAGTGGCCTACCGCAACTGCTCGATGCAGCGGTTGTTGTCCTTGGAGATCTCTTGTTCTTATTAAGCCGGGGCTACGTTCGCATAACTTTCGAACAATAGGAAGTCGACCTTTTCCAGATGCATAATGAAGACAGGTTTGTCCTCCACGAGTAGTCATCTCTATATTGACATCAGAGCGTTCCATAAGGGTTTCAATGAATGAATCAGGAATGGCCTTGTTGCAGATAGCAATCATTAGAGGAGTCCAACCAGCTTCATCTTTCTCATCTGCTTTAATATCTGGTTGTTTTAAAAGATACTCAGCTATGTCCAGTTTTCCCATAGAACAAGCCCAATGAAGAGGAGTTCGTTTATCCTTTAATTAACCAGGTTAGTAATCTGATGATATTGCAGCTTATCGAAAGAAATTAACTAAATCCTATTGCTACAATTCTTAATAAAAATCGCTTACCGCGTCAGAGGTGTTCAAAGTATTCCGATCTTCTGTAATTGTTCTTTGAACATATTCAATTCCGCAGTTTTCCTGTATCGCTTGTCCAAGACTTGCATACATTTTAGTTTAAAGAAAAAAACAAGAAGATAATAAAAAAACTGATCTCAACCTTATATATACGTTTGCTTGATAGATATTTATTGCTATGCGTTTCTTACACATAAATACTTTGACTTGACGTAGCACTTCTCTAATATATATAATAAGTATATGAGTATATCGCTTTGTAGTAGTAATATCGTACAACATATAAAATACGTAAAACAATAAATCCGTTTGTTCTTCTTATTATGCAAAAAAAACAAAAAAAATTGCATAAATTTATATCAGACAATACATGAAGTATGATTCGAAGCGTAAACAGATGGACGTACGTGTGCTTTCAACAATGATGGATATTCCACCTAATAAATTCAAGAATCATGTTTCAAACGTAAATCCGACTAAGTATGCCAATCGTTAAAATCAAGTGTAAACATATGCTTTCGGTTGTTAGCATTTGCAGGATATGATTTTTGAGGAGAATTATTCAATTGCCCTCGGCTTAAGTTAATAGTACTTTCTTTAAGTTTATCTTCTTGATTGTGATCATGGGACTTTTCGTTAGCGAAGCAACACTTAATATTATCATCAGCATGAAGAGATTTATTCAAAGTCTTTGATACGCTGTTTCGAACTTTTGGATTTCGAATACGCTGGTTTTCTTTGTCAATCCCAATTAGCTTCGGACTTGGTTTCAAAGTTGATGAATGCAGTTTGTAGTTCTTGGAAGGGCTCAGGAATCCTTCACCATAATTGTTTGTACCGATAAATCCGGATATAGGATTTGAGTTTCCATAGTCGTTATTTTCTCGTAGGTTTCTTTTCATTTTCGATCTTTTCGACTCCTTACTTTTTTTATCTTTTAAAGAGAGAAAGGAAACGGACCGTGCTAGGCGAGCGTAATTAACGGTTTGTTCAAGTTTCGGTGATTTTTCGTATACCAAGTTCTTAGATTCAGGATTTTTCGTTTGAATTCCTTGCAGTTGCTGTTTTTTTGTCATAACTTCGTTTGTATTCGCTTCGCGCTGAGGAATTTTATTTTTAGAAAGGTCCAAATTCGACGATAGGCTTATAGAGTTATCAGAGGAAAGATTCCCTATGTCATGCTGCTTCTTCTTTGGTGTACTGTTATGTACATACTTGTCATCATTCATATCCTTTTTGGAGCTCGAAAACGGATTAGAATCGTCAGATTTGAAGAAGGAAGAAAATTCTTGTGTATTATCTCTATTATCTGTATTGGGAAACAAGCAGACATTTCCAGTCGTCCCATCATCAAACTTCTGTCTCGACGAATCATTTAAGTGAAAGAAATTACTGGATTGAAATGCACGTTGAGGAATCCTATACAGAGAACCATGATCATGGAAAGGTATCGTTTCTTGCACAGGAGAGGTATCTCTCAGATTTCGTTTAAATGGGCTTGATTCTTGACTGACGCATTTAGCAGAAGAAGTCTCCTCATTATCTTGTTGTCTTCTAGATCCAAAATCATGCGTCTCGCTTATTTGCCCTCTCTGTGTTTCCGAGGATGAGTCCAGAGATTGTTCCTGAAGCAACTCGTCAGAATCACTGGTCGCTGTTCTAGTGTCCGAAAAAGAAGGCGAAGACAAAAAATCCACTATTTTGTCCAAAACCTGTTCAATTCTACTTTTTGATAAACGAACATCATTTTTATAAGATTCAAAGCTTTTACTAGCATGATTATTTTCCTCAAGGATCAGGAGTTGCGTTTCGTACACTGCTTCCAACTTTCGTTGCTGCGAATCAATAATTGAGAAGTAAGCTTGGATGCCGTTCGCCAAATCTAAAAGCAACGACTCTTGGCCTTCACATTTTCTGTAAACCTGTGTTAATTCCTGATTTGTTTGCTCTTGAACCACTGAAATTAACTTTTGGATTTCCACAAATCCTACATGCAGAGAGCTCGATGATTTCTCCATTTTCGCAACCAGCAAGTTAGAGCTTATTTAGCTTAGACAGTAAAAGAATGATTAGTGACTAGAAGGAATTATCTTTTGACGGTATGATTGTTATTAAGGGTCTCAAGTTTATTTTACCCAAAGAATAAACATTCACATGTGGTTTGTTTGTTTACATTCTTGCTTCTAATATCAAAACAAACATTTTATCTCTGTACGAACTCAAGAGATGTAAAAAATAAATAAAGTGTAGTTTCTAACAACAATAAAGGCTGCTGCTCGTCTTGAACATAGTTCACTGTTCAGCTCATTCCTTCCAATATTCGCTATCACTTGAAAACACCAAGTTCGGCTTTTTATAAACTCAAGTCTGATATACAATACAAAACTTCGAAAGTAGGTAGAAATGCAAATTGGTTTTATCGTAATCCACTTAATCGGTCATTGTACAAGATCAAAAACTAATCAATAGATATATAAACAGTTTTCCCAGATATTTTAATGATAATTATATACTGATTTGTTTACTCCATCTATGTCTTTTAATCGTAATAGTATTGGTGTAGTATAATATAGATGTGTTTCACCTGAACATATCCAATGCGAATATTTTATCCTCAAAAAGAAATAAACATTTTAGGTGGACGTTGAGAGTTTAAATTCCTTACTATAAAAGAAAAAATATAGTAAAAAGCAGCCATAATTGAACGTCTGATAAAGACTTTACCGCCATATCCAATATGAAGCCGAGACTGAATGGCGTTCAATTGAGGATGAAGAGTTGGCTTCAGGATAAAGGCGAAAAGAATTCCATTATACCTCTAAAGGTCCTTTCCAATTCGAGAGAAAGGAATCGTGGTTCTTCTGTGTCGCTAGGACAAGCCAGGCATTCCTACGACAGGGAGGAAACTGACTCTTTAATTTCCATCCATGAGGATTCTCAACAGGATATGGATGCCAATTTTGAATCTGGCTTTCGGATGATAGAAGTAGGACGACCGAATCCTCTCCACGGCTCCAATGCTGTAACCAATACCAAGTATGATGCTTTTAGCTTTCTTCCCAAATGTTTATTCGAACAGTTTCGCTATTTTTATAACATGTACTTTCTATTGGTTTCTTTATCACAGCTTATTCCCCCTCTAAAAATTGGATACCTATCAACTTACATCGCTCCTTTGATTTTTGTGTTGATGATCACGTTGACAAAAGAAGCCATCGATGATTTAAAACGGCGAAGAAGGGATTCATATGCTAATAATGAAATATATATCGTTAACAACAATCCCTGCACTGCTCAGAATATACAGGTAGGCGATGTAGTGCTCATATCAAAGGATCAAAGAGTACCCGCAGATATGGTTCTGATGCACACATCTGTTGGAAACGAAGCTTTTGTTCGAACGGATCAACTTGATGGAGAAACTGATTGGAAACTTCGAATACCTTGCTCAAATCAGTATTCGCATGGAATCATTCATGCAGATTCTCCCATCAAGTCTGTCCACCATTTTTATGGCACCTTTACTTTAAATGATAATAGAAGGCCACTTACTGTGGATAATACAGTTTGGGCGAATACCGTGTTAGCCAGTGAAGCGGTTTATGGTGTTGTTATTTATACTGGCAAAGATACCCGTCAATCTTTGAATAGTTCAAAAGCTAAAACAAAAGTTGGTTTGCTAGAGAAAGAAATTAACTTTTATTCTAAAATTCTTTGCATGATCGTCCTTGCACTTTCCGTTATATTAACTTTCAGCCATGGAATACGAGAAAATTGGTACATTGCAATCTTCAGATACTTGATATTGTTTTCGAGCATTATTCCAATTAATTTACGTGTGAATCTAGATATCGCTAAAATTGTTCATTCTAAACATACCGAAGCGGATTTGAATTTACCTGATGTTGTTGTGCGCAGCAGTAATATTCCGGAAGAACTCGGTAGAATTGAGTACTTGTTGACAGACAAAACGGGTACTCTAACACAAAACGAGATGGAATTAAAAAAACTGCAGTTGGGAGTCGTCGGGTTCTCCAACGAATCAATGGATGTTGTTCAGGCTTGTGTGAACGAATCCACAGCTCATATTCCATTGAGTGATGATACAAAAGACCTAGTCCGGGAAACCGTTTTAGCGCTTTCCTTATGCCATAATGTAACTCCATCTGAGACTACTGATGGCTCCGTGAGTTTCCAAGCCGCAAGTCCTGACGAGGTTGCAATAGTACGATGGACAAGTAGCATGGGCTTGGTTTTGACACATCGTAATCGAACAAGTATAACTATTAATACCTCTTCTTATGAGATTTTACAACTTTTTCCATTCAAATCTGAAACAAAGAGAATGGGAATCGTCGTTCGTTCACCAGAAGGGCAAATTACGTTTTACCTTAAAGGTGCGGATTCTGTCATGCAGCAATTCATAAGTCCAAGTTTTTGGCTTGATGAAGAATGTGGGAACATGGCCAGGGAAGGGCTTCGAACATTGGTAGTCGCAAAAAAAGACTTAACTAATGAAGAATATAACACATTTGCTGCTGTTTATGCGGAAGCGAGCGTGTCATTTTCTGGATCAAGGGATAAGAAGATGGAGGGAGTCGTTTCAAAGTATTTGGAGAACCACATGGATTTGCTTGGGCTTACTGGTGTTGAAGACAAACTCCAAAAGGATGTCAAGGTAACATTAGAGTTACTTAGAAATGCTGGTATACATGTTTGGATGCTCACGGGAGATAAAGTAGAAACTGCTAGATGTATAGCCATATCATCGAGGCTTGTTTCTCGAGGTCAGTATATTCATACTATTGCCAAACTCAATTCTCGAGAAGATGCTCAAAGTCAGTTAATGATACTAGCTGGGAAACCAGATAGCTGTCTTATAATTGACGGAGAATCCATGGAGTTCTGTGTCGGGTATTTGAAAGATGAATTCATTGAAGCAATCTCTAACCTATCTTGTGTGGTAATTTGCAGATGTACTCCTACCCAAAAAGCAAACATGACGCGTTTGATCCAGAAAAAAAAATCCGCTTCTGTTTGTTGTATTGGTGATGGAGGTAACGACGTCGGGATGATTCAAGTTGCAAATATCGGTGTCGGTGTAGTTGGTAAAGAGGGTCAACAGGCTAGTCTAGCTGCTGACTATAGCATAAAAGAATTCAGTCACATTGCCCGTTTACTCTTATGGCATGGTCGTATAAGCTACAAACAAACATCGAAGTTAGCAATGTTTGTTATTCACCGAGGTTTAATTATTTCCATTTGTCAGGTTGTGTACAGTATAATATCGAATTTTGAGCCCATCGCTTTGTTTCAAGGATTGTTGTTGGTTGGGTACTCGACGATGTATACAATGTTGCCGGTTTTCTCCATTGTTTATGATAGAGATGTGAGTGAAAAATTGGTGTTTCTGTTTCCAGAGCTTTACAAAGAGATGAGGGAAGATAAATGCTTTTCTATTAAATCGTTTATGTCTTGCGTGTTAATCAGTATTTATCAAGGTATGTGATTCCAGGTTGGTTTTTGTTACTAACTGTTTTTAGGTGTAATAATACAATTGATTACTTACGTACTCGTCGGATTTGACGTGGAAGGTGAAATGCTAGCTGTTTGTTTCTCCTGTCTGATATTAAACGAGCTAATTATGGTAGCATTGCAGATCAACAGATGGTAAGACTTTGTTATTTGCAAGAATAAATGTTAATGATTATAGGGATCAAACAATTGTTATGTCAGAAATGTTAAGTCTAATGATTTATACCCTGAGCGTTCCTTTCTTGACTGATTATTTCGGTAAGAGTGTTAATTTTTGAAATTGTATTCTTGCTAACAAATAGATTTGAAATTTTTTCTGGGACTCAAGTTTTACTGGGTGTCAGCCCTTATATTATTTATCAGCCTCTTACCTGTTTGGAGTGGAAGAGCTCTGAAACAAAAACTGAAACCTTCAAGTTATGCAAAATTACAAAGATAATGTACTTTTATTTAATACTGTTCGCATAATGTATATACGTTAGTTATGTTATTGTGAGTAATGTAATTGTATGGCATTTGATTAGTATTTAATTATTTTTTCCACTAGAGTTGAGTTTATCTTTTTTAACAATCGTAAAGGTTAAAGGCATAGGCTCAGCAAAATAAATTGCTTTGGATAACAGTTGGGCATATTTTGAAACCAAGAAGCAATTTCACCTCGAACGTGTTTAGGCAGGCGATGAGGTTCTGAGAAAATGGTAAGGACCGTGTGTACACGTTGCCAGCATTTGTGATAATAATTAACCTGTTCTAGTTCCTCTTGTAAAGGAATCAATGCTGTTGCAGTGGAACTCAAGCTGATGGCTTGTTTTTGTAGTGTAGAAACCAGAAGGTTTAAGTTTTGAAGACCAGTAATTGATAACGGAACACGAGCCATTGCGAATTGCAATGTTGTTTGAAAGTATAAAAGGTCGTACAGTTGATCAACTAGCTCCAACCCTTTTCTCATAAACATTTCTACTCTTTCATATAAAGTAATTGTAGAATAATACACCGTTAAATACGAGCACATATCATCACAAGAAGAGTAAATATCTTTCAAAGAGTAGTTGACTGCGACCATATTTAATGTCAGTAGGTCCAATTGTTCGAACGGCTTTAATACTGTAAGAAGGGTTTTCTGTAGTTGATTAACACCATCCAAATGGACTTGTCGGTTTAAAGTTAATTGTTGAGTAATTGCCTCTGTAATTGTTCTTAACATGTTGTTTAACTCGCTACGCATTTGTTTGACAACCTGGATAGTATATTCTTGTGCTGGTTTTTTCTTTGATGTTTCAGCTTCGCATTTAAGTTGAATCATAGGCCGTTTCATAGAATTACGCCTCCTCAACAAACCTCTCAAATTCCCTTCGTACTCGTGTTTTACATTAACATGGGTAGCTTCACGAATCATACTTAAATTGAATTGAGTACGAATTCAATTCTTTTTCAATGACTTTTTGCTTTTATACAAATTGACAAACTTTCGTGTCGATGTTGGTTGATGTTAGAAATTGGACGCGACGTGTGCTCATTTACGTAAATTACTGCTTAGGCAATTCATTCAAGTAAAGTGCAACAAACTTAGCTGTCCCTATTTATTTTAATTTTTTTTATCATTATTTTTATACTTTATAACGGTACATATACGCTAGCACAAAGAAAACTGTTCATTGATTAGGAGATTTCCAACGTTTCATACCCCAGTTTGATGTTTTCAATACACATAGTTGCTACAGTAGTTATCTTCGATAACATCTTTTAAAGAAAAAAAAAACAGTTTATTAACTTTTGTCTAACTAATTCATGCTTTTTTGGGATTTATAACCATGCATATAAAACATATAACATTTTTATATGATATATGTCACTCGTATAAGATATCCGTTACTTTAAAATATTCTTTTCGACCGCACAAATAAACAAATAGTTAATATAAAAAATATAGAAATTTAGAAATTTAGAAAAAGAAAAGAATTACTAATTCTACGTATATATCAAAAAATATTGGTTTAATCTATAGTATGTTTTATATGAAAGAACCGATGTTCATAAACTTGGCAAATACAACAAAACACACTGAATCGACAACATAGTTGAGGGAGTATCTCACTCAGGGATTTCAGGAAAGACTTATATTATATTTATATTTTCTTTTATTTTCTTTTGATATGCTACATTATAACTTTACAAGACGCACTTATGTATATATATACAACTAGCTTCCTATATGAAGTGACGAATTTAAGCGAAATCAAAAACTAGCTAAAAATCATTGAGCATTTTGCAGTTTACCTTGTCAATCAATCGTATATGGAATAAGATCCTATTCTGTGAACGATTACAGAAACCATTCTTTCTCTCTATTCATTCATGTCGTATAATTTACACCATTTTTTTTTGTCGTTAGAACGATCGCAAACAATATGTCATTTTTCAGTTTTTGTTTTGCACCCTTAGTTCTCAGTGACCTTTTTTTTATTTTATTTTTCAAGAAGATTTAACAATGTAAACAAAAAGAAAGAGAATGATATAACGAAACGTGACTGTTGCTGCTGAAGTTACATAAATTTCGTTGCGATTAGATCTGTTTCGACCAAAAGGACCTATGCAACACGATTGAAAGTCAAAAGTTGATCTTTTTAAGACTAAACTTTGGCTTTGTGAATCCACGTGTAACTAAAATGAGCACTTCGCTTTGATTTTTGGTACACCGCATAGATGTAGAAAAACAAAACACCAATTAAGCCGGGATAAAAACCGATATGAGATGGTTTTTGTCTGACTATGTGTGTCTTACATTCTCTATTGAACTTTTTTAATATATTCACTATATAGTTTTGACATGTAAATGTATATGAGTAAAAAAAAAAAAAAAAAGATAATTTAAAAAATCTGTAAATGTAATCACCTGTTTCGAATTGTACATTCAACAAAGAAAAACATAATAATAACTTAGAACTAGTCATTTTCTAATCAAGAATTGATGGTATACAAAAGAAACACCCTATTTACCCATATCGTCATTACTTAGCATTAACAAGCTTTTTTAAAGCTTCGGTAGAGAAAGACTTGGGACGCTCGATGGGGAAACCAAGAGCACGGTCCCAGATCAGTTGAGAAGCGACACCCAAGGTACGAGAAACACCAAACAAAACGGTGTAGAAGTTTTGCTCCTTTAAGCCGTAGTATTGAAGAAGGATACCAGAGTGAGAATCAACGTTAGGGAAGGGGTTCTTGGTCTTTCCGTGTTCAGTCAAGACAGAGGGAACAACCTCGTAAAGACGGCTTACAAGCTGGAACATGGGATCCTTGGGGAGATACTCTTGAGCAAACTCACGTTGAGCGGTGTAACGAGGATCGGTCTTGCGGAGAACAGCGTGTCCGTAACCGGGGACAACACGACCGGACTTCAAAAGATCCCACAAATAGCCCTTAATACGCTCGTCAGACAAGTCATCACCAATTTCTTCCTTCATGGTGTTCAAGAAGCTCAAAACCTCTTGGTTGGCGAGACCGTGAAGGGGACCAGCAAGGCCGTTCAAAGAAGCAGCCATTGAGAGGAAGGGAGAAGAAAGGGCGGAACCGACGAGATGGCCAGTGTGAGCAGAGACATTGCCACCCTCGTGATCAGAGTGAAGGGATAAATAAAGACGCATGAGTTCGACGAACTCGCTGTTGTTAGCAAATCCCAAAACATTGGCAAAGTTGTAGGAATGGTCCTTGTCAAGTTGGATAGGGGCAACAATACCGTCACGGTAAATGTTGCGGTAAATACGACCAGCAATAGGAACAGTCTTGGCAATAAGATCCATGCAGTCTTCGTAGGTGTACTTCCAGTAGTCATGCTTGCTAAGACCATGCTCATAAGCCTTGGCGAAGGCAGAGTCATGTTCGAGAGCGGTGATGGCAAGGGAGAATTGAGCCATAGGATGAAGAGAAGGAGGGCAACGGTCGATGAGTTCCTCTACGAATTTAGGGAGCTGAGAGCGGGCCGCCCATTCAGCAGACAAAGACTGAACCTGGCTAAGGGTAGGGATTTCACCGGTGACAAGAAGCCAGAAAAGAGACTCAGGAAGAGGTTGCTTTCCGTTGGGAGAAGAAGGCAACAACTTTTGGCATTCAGGGATACTGTATCCACGGAAACGAATACCCTCGCTAGGGTCGAGGACGGAGCCTTCCCAAACCAAAGAACGAATACCACGGGCACCACCGTACATTTGATCGAGGGTGACGTTACCTACAACATCACCACCATGTTCAGAGCGAAACTTTTTAATTTCTTCTTGCTTTTGGGGGATGAGTTCAGAGAGGCGGTCTTTAAGAGAACCACCCTTGATGGTAGAGTAAGAGGCGGCAGCTGTGGCAGGAAGCTTAGAGCGTAAAGAGGCCTGCGAGAAAAGAGAAGAGGCGAGTCGACGAGTACTGGCCAACTTTGTGTTGTTCATAAATCGGGGGGCGGTTAAAATAAGCATCCTAAAAAAAAAAAGGGTTAGTGGAAACGAAAGAAAGAAGGAAGGACGTTGAAGAAAATTGCAAGGAAAATCAGCAAAGAACGGAAAACTTTTTCTTTTCGACAAAGAACAAAATACATAAACGCGTATTTAATAAACTGTAAATGCTTCTAATGGGAAAAGGTCGTTTGTACGTAAAAGAGTCTTTGGTAGTATAGTAGTGAAACAGCACTAAGGAGAAAGAATGAAAGATCTCGTCATCCAAAAAGAAAACACGACTGCATTAGAAAAAGGAACGGCAACCTTTACACAACGAACATGGCAAAACTCCACCGAAAAAAAAAGAGAAAGACCAAAAATTTAGGAAAAGGTGTACGTGGACGGAGGAGAGGAGTTGGAGGATGAGGAAAGACGGGAAGGAAACCGAGTTGTATGGGGAAAGGGACTCTTGAAATTCAAGAGAAACTGATTTTCTTGTACAATTTCAAGCAACTTGGAAAGCAAACTTACCTTTGGGAACGGTAGGCGAAAGGAAGTGGTTTATGCAAAGGATAAAAGGAATATGCTTCTGTAAACGAAAGATGTCTTGATGGCCGGGATTTATGAAGATGTGGGGACAGAGGAAGTATACGTCACGACCCAAGCATCACGGCGAGAAAGCACCAATCGAAGCGGATGAAGTTTGGTAAACTTTTTTCGGCAGTTGTAGTGAGCGAATCACAAAGCATCGCTTCCTTCCGCGGTAGGTTCTATGATTGATAACTTTAACCTAGTTGGCTCTTGGGACTTGTTGTTTGTAATGCTACCAGGGAGCATTGAGGTGGACTGCCGTCGGACGGAAGAGGGAAAGAGAGAAGGAAGCAATTGTATACGAGATTTGAAAAGAAAGCCGTGTTTACAAGTTTGGAAAGAAAGGAAAATTGAAAAAAAAGGACGTTTTATCGATGGATGGAGGTCTGTGTCTTTTTATTTGGGTCTTTTGTTGTTTAGTGTAGTATAGGGAAGTGTAGTGTGGGGTGATATATGAATGTAAAGAGATGTAATGAGAGTGGAGGATGGCAGTAAATTGGTAGAGAGTAGAGAGAGAGAGAGAAACTAGGAAAAATTAGTATAAAAGAGACAAAAAGGATGTATAATTGTTTTCATTTGTAATTTGATTTTTCTTTTTTTTTTTGTAATCATTTGGAAACAAAAGGAAGCATGTTTGATGGAGGAATGTCACCCAAGAGCGAGATGTTACCTAAAAGGAAAGAGAGAGAGAAAAAAAAGAAACCAATGAAAGGATAGGAAAGGCAACGAGGAAGCGTAGAAAAGGAAAGAGGAAGGAAGGCAAACGTTGAATTTGCCAATTACCAAAATTGAAAAGACATTTCTTTTGTGTTTGGAAAGAAAGTACAAAAGGAGAAGTTTGATTTGATTTGTAAAAAAAAGAAAGAAAACAAGCAAGACAGAAAACCATAGATTGGATTGAATATGCCTCGTAGACGTACAGCAGCAGCGCCGGCCCCTAGTCAACGCCGTACACCTGGATCGACGAGACCAGCATCGACGATGGCAGCACCATCAGCAGCAGCAGCAGCACCTCGTCCAGCAGCGCCAACTAGTCAACATCAACAACAACAACAACAACCAGCAGCACCAGCAGCACCTCCTACGGCGATCCCATCATCTGGCGGTACAGGCTTTTTTGGCAACATGGTGAGTACAGCAGCTGGTGTGGGTATCGGAAGTGCGATTGGACATACCATGGGAAATATGCTTACAGGAGCGTTTGGAGGTGGCAGCAGCAGTTCAGCAGCACCAGCTCAAGAAAGCAATTCAGCAGCACCTCAAGCTACGGAAAGTGGATTTGGAAGTACATCGGCGTTTTCCGAAGCCAATGCAGAAGAATCAAAGCGTGCTTGTAATGGAGAGGCCAAGACGTTTGCAGAATGTATGAATCAACATGGATTTGATCATTGTTCTTATTATTTGGAACAATTGAAGGCTTGTCAATCTCTGTGGTCTCCTTCAGCATAAGGTTGTAGTCGGAGCGATCGTTCTGTTCTGTTCCGTTTCGTTTCGTTCCTTTCCGTTGGCTTTTAGCGTTGACTGAATTTGACAGTGGAGTTTTTGTCTGTATTCCGAAGAAAAAAAAAACAAAAAAAAAACCTACTTTTCTAAAGAAATTGATCTGTAAATGACATGAAGTATGCAGAGTGATACAAATGAAATGATAAAGAAAAAGAAATCAAGAAAACAAAAGAAAAAATCAATCTATAGTTTGTGTTTTTGACAATAGAAGAGGATTCACTCTTTTTCTCTTTTCATAATATCATAATATTATAATATAATCATCGTATACATTTCGATAGTATGATAGTATGGTACTATGAGAGTACGATGGTATGATTTCAAAAGTTTATTCATTTCATCAAGAGTAGATAGATGGGTTCACCTGTAGTGATGCTTCTTCCCAGTGATAGCAATAGCAGTGTGGTAGAGTGATTGTAAGAGAACATTGCACAATCCAACGAGTTTCCGTAAACAACCCCAAACAAGTGTTCGGAAAGCCGGCAATATTTGGTGGAGAAGAAAAGAGATATCTATTTCCTTGATATCCTATCCTTCCTTATCAAGTGGAGTGGGATGAGAGAAAGGATTCTCGCTCGCTCCTTTATAATTCAATCAGGGTTCCACCAAACGATGAAAACAAAAAAGGAAAACAAATAAACAAATTCAATAGAGTGGAAATTCAAATTCAAATTGAAACTGAAACTGAAATTCAATTTTCATCGAGTCATTCTTTTACTTGCACACACACACACACACACACACACTCTCTCTCTCTCTCTCTATGATCACCTTTAATGAATCACAACTTTACCTTTACCTTTCCATTGTTGGTTGTAAATTTTGTTTATGAATTTCGTGATTTCTCAAATATCAAAATTTAAAATTTAAAATTTAAAAATTTTTTAAAGTTCAAACCCAGACTCAAAGAGTCTGCAGCTAAAGAAAAAAAAAAAAAAAACAATAATATGATACAATACAAAAGGTTTATTATCTAATTAAAAAAGAAAATTTGTTTGTTGTTTGTTTGTCTTTTTACCCCTCTTTTTTTTTTTTTCTTTTTTTTGCTGTTGTTTCCCTAGTCATCAATCCTAATCATCAACAACATCATCATCATCATCCCTATCCCTGATTGTTAGACCACACATACTTTTTTACCATCACCAACTAGACACACACGTTTAGTAATCATGATGGATGTTTTGATGAGTGATTGATTCCAAAGAGAGACACACACAGACAGACACAGAGACAGAGACAGAGACAGAGACAGAGACAGACACAGAGACGCACAGACTCGTACAAGGTAAAGAAGAGAAAGATACTCTTATCCACACCGAAAGAAAAAAGCGAATAAAAACCAGACTCGAAAGAGTCTGCAACAAATTTTTTTTTATTTGGAGACTCTTTCGACTCTGTTTCCACTCCCTCTTTGAACATGTAAACAATCATTTCGTCTCTCTCTCCTTCTCTCTATGCCTCCCCAACTTTATCACCAATGTCTGTCCTCTTTTTACACCATTCACCCTTCCACTTTGTCTATCATTGATATTTCAACTCATCTGATTTCATAAATTACCTTGTTGTAACTTGTGCTACTTGTCTCGAAATCACCTTGATTCTCCTCTTTTATCTTTGGTTGGTTTGATATTTTTGGGCTAGAATTCCTTTCTTTCTTATCAACTCACCTGTCTCCTCGTCTCCTCTTTTTTTTTTTCTTTTTTTCCTTCCTTCCTTCCTTGCTTCTCTGTGTCTCTGTGTGTGTGTCTGTCTCTTTTTATCTTTCTCTCTCTCACTCTCTCTCTATTATATATATACAATTCGTCTCCACAATGGTTCCCATTCCTACTTTTTTTTGTTTGTCGGTTTAATTGTCCTTGATTTTGGATTCTTATTCTTTTCTGTTTTCTTTTTATATTCTTATTGAAAACTAAAAAATAATTCTTTTTCTTTTTTATTCTTTTTTTTTTCTCTTTCTTTTTACGATCCATTCATCATTCGTAAAAAGTTGAAAAACCTCTTTAGGAAACTTTTATAAATAAATAAAAAGAAAAAAAAAAGAAGGAAAAAATATTGGCTTCCCTATCGTTTGTTGTTGTTGTTGTTGTTTCTCTTTTGATTTCATATAGACTGGGTTTTCTTTTCGATCAATTACTGTTTCTATTTCTATTTCTTTTTTTTTTTTTTCAACTTCAATTTCAATTCAATTGAATCAAGATTATAGAAAAACTAAAACAAAAACAAAAAAAGTTGGTTTACGATTCCTTGAATTACCTCTACAAAGAATCTCTTCATCTCTTCTTTTTGTGAATAGATCCTTTCTTACTCAATTCTCCTGTATATTCTTTTTCCTGTTCAATTCATTTCTTTTCCTTTGGATTTCCTTGCATTGACTCTTTTTTCCCTTCTTTCTCTCGTTTGGCGTCTGCGTTTCTCTTTATGTTTGTTTTTTTGATTTCCTTTTTTGATTTTTGATTTTCGTGTACAAAAAAAAACCTATATATATATATATCTATATAAATATCTTTTTATTTTTTTTCCTTCAATACCCTGGATTCTTCCTTTCTCTCTCTCTCTTTGATTTTTGATTTTTGATTTTCGCTTCTTTTTTTCTATTGTAGCGTCCTTTGGTTTCCTCTCGTTTTGTTGTTCTCTTGCCTTTTTTTTATAAACGTTAGACTCTTTTCTCTTATCTTTTTGACCTTTTTGATCTCTATTCTTTCTTTCTCTCTTTTCTATACACCTTTTGTTTACTTTACTCTCTCAAATTTCGACATTATGGATTCTTCTCCTACTTCCACCCCTTCTTCCAAAACAAACTCTCCTCCCGCTTCTCCAAACCGCGCAGATCCCTGTCTCCCCAAATTCAACCAAAATCAACGCGGGAAACCTATTGCATGCTTGTTTGTGGGTAGCTTGAATTCTTCCCTCTCCGAGTCTCAACTCACCCTCTCTGTCAAAACCTTTTTTCAAAAATATGGTCCTTTGCTTCACGTCAAAGTCCTCAAAGATTGGCTTCAACGTTCTTACTCTTTTGTCCAATTCGCAAACGTTGATGACGCTTCAACTGCCTTAAAAGATGCCCAAAATGCTTTGCTCGACGACCGTCGCATTCGTATCGAGCCCGCCAAAGTCAACCGTACCATCTACTTGGCCGATCCCTCCGATCCATTCAACTTTTCCTCCTCCGACGTACAACATCTTCTCCATCCCTATGGTCTCATCGAAGAACAAGTCAAAACAAAAGATTCCTCCGGCTACTTGGTTCGTTTTGTTTATCGAGATGATGCCATCTCTGCTTTCCTAAATCTACGAAACTCTCCTTACAAGGTCGTTTGGGCTGAAAACGTCTCTACCAAATCTGTCTTTCGAAACAAACTCCCAAATTCTTCCTTCCATCATCATCACCATCACCACAATGCTCGTCCTTCCAAGTCTTCTTCTTCTTCTTCCCGTTCCACCTCTGCTTCCTTCTCTCAAACTTCCCAAAGAAAACTTCCCTCTCTTAAAACTTTCCCAAACCCTTCCAATATCTCTTCGTTTCCTCCTGCTACCCCCATTTCGTCTTCTCTCACTACCCCTACGTCTGCTACAAACTACGACGAGTCCAGCGACACGTCCACCCCAAACAATACCATGACTTCCCCCTGCACCAGTCCCTACTCCCAATCCAACTTTACAAACAAATCTCCAAATTCAACCAAGCCTTCCTTCCCTTCCCCCAACTATCCTCCTTCCTATCTTCCCTCCTCTCACCCATACTGCCAACCCCTTGTGCCTTTTATCGACCCTTTTTCCATTTTCATCGACCATTTGGATTCTAAAAACTGCTCTCGCAATTCTCTTGTCGAACTTTTCTCACAATACGGTAAAGTCTTGGATTGCAAACTCATCCGTCATTCCGATAAGCCTGCCTTTGCTTTTTTGCAATTCGATTCCCAACAAGCCGCTTTCAACGCCGTTTACCATAAACCTCAGCCTTTCTTTCAAAAAAAACCTCTACGTGTCAAGTATCGAATTCTTCCTCATTCCGCTTACCCTGTATCTACTTATCAGTATCCCATGGTTTCACCTTCTTTCCTCCCTTCTTCCAGACCAATCTTTCCTACTGTAAACTCAGCAAGCCATTCCTCTATACCTTATCCTTGTCATCCTTCCATGGCATCCCTCAATCCTCCAACTACTTTTGGTTTGCAGCCCCCCGATATGTTACAACCTATGTATCCATATTATCCTTATCCCGAATTCTGCTATCCTCCAGGAAACCTTTATTATTACGGAGCCGCTTCTCCTTCTGACACAGCTGGCTCTGAATAGGTTCTGCTTTTCCATCCATGATTTTTGGACGCTCGTGCATCTGTCCACTGTGCTTATGTCTAGCAGTCATGAAAAACGTATGGGCATTACCGGCCTCCTAACGTTATTTCTTCTCTTTAATCAAAGGTTTCGGTAATGTTGAATTCAATTCCGTAGTTCATAGATTAATGAAACTGATTTTTTTTTTCTCTTTTTTAACCCTATGTAATTATTATCCTTTAGTTCATTTACAAGACTTTTTTTATCACTGCAAAGACGATCGATCTATCTGCAGCAGCGTATTCTCAATTTTTCCTTTTTTCTTCTGTAGAACAAAACAATAAACAAAAACAAAATTTATTACAAATAGTATGAAAATGAATACACCTTTGTGCTATTTATGATAGCGACGATTAGTAGTGAATCTCCATAGATCTATTGTACTCGCGCACATAAACTCTGCTTCACCATTCACCATCTGGTTCTATGGTCCTCGATTCACCAAAATCATTTCATCCTGAGCTTTTCTTGTCTTTTTTACTGATTCTTTCAAAGTAAATCTTCTTAATTGACGTTTTTTGTTTTACATTTTTAGTCCGTTTTGTTGTACATAAAGGTGGTTAATTTCCTTTGACATCTACTTTTAGACATTTAGATTAGTAGTATAGCGTTTTTTTTTTTCTTTCTTCTTTTCTATTGAAAAGGATTTTATTGTCTCTCGTTTCTCTTTCTATTCATATAGAAAAAACTCCTTGTAATCAACCTGAATCTTGCATCTTGCTGCTTTCAATTAGCGTTGATAACAAATTTCAAACACTTAATCCCGTTCTGTTCTTCGTACACGTATATTCCAATAGTCTACCAACGCCTTGGATTTGTTACGAATAGTACCCAGTGGAAATCGTGTGAGAATACCAAATATCGTTCGAATAACCACCACTTCAAGATATTCAGCCATAGTCCCCTTTTGAACCTTCATCTATGCTTCACCTTGATTCCGTAAAAATGCCTGCTTTACCCGAAGAGGAAGATTTTTGTTTCGATCATACATATGTTTCTAGAAAATGCAAAAGTCTTTTACATAGTGATGATCCTGATCACGTTTTTCGACACAAGGTTTTACTGGCAATTCATAAGTTAGCTATCCCTACTTGGTCCCGTGTACCTGTAGCGTCTCACCCTACTCTCATAATCAAAAGAATTTCAGGTGCGTTAACCAATGCCGTCTATTACATTGCACCTCCTGAAGGCTTTAAAGCTATCAAGCTCTTGCTTCGTATTTACGGACCAAACGCCGAAATGTTCATTAATCGTTTGACTGAGCTAGAGAACCTCAAACGATTAGCCAAGCATAGTATTGGTCCGCGTTTGCTTGGTGAATTCGGTAACGGACGTTTCGAACAATATATGGAGTCTACCACGCTGACAGCCGAGACAATTCGGGATCCGTTGCGTTCTATATACGTGGCACGCCGTATCTCTGAACTCCATAATGTTATCCAGTTAACACCAACTGAACAGTATGAATTGCCTAATGCATGGAAGTTTTGCTTTAGCTGGCTTCCTTTGGCCAGAAAAAATTTACAAAATCGGAGACATCCTTTGTCTATTACCGTAAACTTTTTGGACGATTTTGAAAAAGATTTTTATCAGTATTTTCAGTGGTTTTCTAACTGGTCTAATGATAAGAAACATTGGACCTCCTTGCAAAATGTCTTTTCCCATAATGATACCCAGTACGGCAATATCTTGCAGATTAAAACTAAGCGTCGTTCTTTCAAACCAGAAAATAAACATCACATACTTGTTCCAGTTGACTTTGAGTATGCTGGTCCTAATGTACGAGCCTATGATCTTGCAAATTACTTTGCCGAATGGATGGCTGATTATCATCACCCTACAGATAGCCATTTGATGAATCGTTCTCGATATCCCACTCTTGAAGACCGCAAGCGCTTTTATCGTGCTTATGTTGAACAAGGCGCCGTGTTTCATAAGAAGCTGGTGGTAAAAGATGCTTCCGAATTAACTACCAACCTTCCCGAACCTCTTGAATCCGAATTCTATACTCTACTACAACAGTTCGAAGAAGCGATCCGAGCTGTTTCACCAGCTGTAAACGCTGTTTGGGCTTTATGGGGTGTTATGCAATGTGAAGAAGCCGACGACGATTGGGAAGATCTTAGCGTGAGCAGTGAACGAGAAGATAGATCCGATGTTTCTCCCCCAAAAGATGGCTCTACTAATGTTCCTCCCATTGGCTCAACCTCCTTTGATTATATCAATTATAGCATGGAAAAGTTTAATTTATTTTACGAGACGAGCGCTGCTTTGGGTCTAAATGCTAACAACCGTTCGACCTTTCCTTATGACCAACTAAACTAATTAATTGACTTAATTGACTAATTACGATAGTTTAGGGCTGACATTTATCTTATGAGAATACTAATGTTTAAGATCTAATAAACTCATTATGAGTCTTATATACAGAATGTACCAATTAATTTAATTTTTCAACACTACGCTATGTAAATGATTAACAAAGTTAAGAAACGCAAAATAAATTACTACTTCGGTTTCATAAACAACGGTTCTTATTTATGCTTTCGGCTCGATAAAGGCGGTTTGTCCATCCGGAAGTTTCTTTTTCACAGCTTTTTCAGGCGTGGAAGAAACTAGGCCCCAGAATTGCCAGCGTACTGGAGGAATCCATGAACACTGTTGAATAACAACATTCTCAATCTCTTCCTTTGAACGTGTTGATGAGGGAGACGCTTGATCAAGACGTACAGATTGAAGAGTGTGTATTCGAACAACAGCTTGAATAAAACATTCGTTTCCTTGCATATCAGCTTGCGCACACGTTATGTTCAGAAGTTTCGGAGGGCTCAGGTGTTTTTCAACTTTCCATTCACATTTAGGTAATTGCTTTGATTGATTTCGTAAAAGTTGGGAAGCACGAATGGTGCAGTTATTTTCTAAGAACTGACTATCATGGCTAATATGTAGATTAGTACATAATTCGACCTTAATAAAAAATAGTATCCCTTCATTAAATCAGGATTTATGTGCTTACCTAGCTAAAGCACTGTTGACAGAAGAGTGTAGACGAACGGCCTCTCCGATTATTGAATTCATACTAAATGTACGACTGGGAAAATTCCTGCGTAAATAATAACGACTCTTATAAATATTTATATTTCTATAACGAAGAGACCTCCACCATTGGCGAAGTTTTTTAATAGGGTGTGTCATCAGAGAGTAATTGTCTTTTGGTTCCACATAACATTCTAGATAATACGTGGGTTAGAGAAGCAAAAACAAATATTTTTCATACGCATAAAAGGGATATCTAACATTCTAATCGGTTGTTGACTCATAAATCGAGAAAATGTCAAGGGTCCCAATGATTTTACATTCTTTCCCAAATTTATATTAGCGGAATGCCATTTTGGAGAGACGAGTGACATTTTCATGCCATTCATTTTTGTAAGTATATATTGTTATGAAACGCGTAACAAAAAATGAAAAAATCACAAATTTTTCCAAGTTTCCCAGTATGGAGTTAAAGCCCAGTGTTTCCGGGGAAAGCGAACTACCCTCGGTTAACCCACGGCAGTTCCCCGGGTGGGATAGACTGTTGCTGATGCGGCTGGTGAAATTGTGAAAAAGAATGGAGATCAGCAACATTAGGGGTTGAAAACAATGAAGAATGAATTTGATTTGATTCTAGTGGAGGTTCCAAGTGCACGGGAGGTTGCTGCACAGAGAACGGAAATGATTGAACTGATGACTGCGGTTCAGTAGGCAAGGACGAGGAGTTTCCAGTAGGAAATAAAGCATCGTAAGGCGGAAAAGAGTGTAGAGCGTTCGATGGAAAGGTTTCGGGCAATGCTTGGCTGAGTAAGAACGAATCATTGGCATATTGAGGCTGCTGCCGATCAGTATTATAAAAGGAAGAGTTCAAACTTTGGTTTGACCATTCTAGTAAATCATCAGAAGTAACGGGTACAGTAGAAGGATCTTGTGCAGTATCCTTGCTAGTATTTTGGGAAGGTGTTTCTTGACGGTCAGCAGCTACAGCTGCGACTGCTGCAACGGCCGCGGCAGCAGCTTCGGTTGAACAAGGATCATTCATTAGATAATTACTTTGGTCGTATTTTGGACGCAACCCTGGATTGTTTTTTAACTTAAATCCGGCAGCAGCATACCGTTCGGGAAACGCGTTACGAAACCGATCCCGTAAATCAGTGCTTCGCCGATTTTGTAAACCCAAGCTTGCATCCTTACTGATTCGCGTCCAACAAGGACCATGTAAAAAAAATCCCTCCAGCAACCGTTCGTCTTCCTCGGGCGTAAACTGTTTTCGCTCTTTACGAGATGCCTTTGCCATTCCTGGCGTATGAGGGATCTTTTGATTTTTTCCCATATGTGTTTTCGCGTTTGGATAAAACTTTTTGTAATCTTCTGGTAGGATAACTCGAAATCTGTCAACCTGTTAGTAAATGTTATTCTATGCTTACATCCGTTTTCGTAAAAAGAGAAAGAGAAAAAGAAAAAAGACATATAAAATAGTCTTGTAATAGTACTTACCTATCTTTCAAATCGTTTGGAGAGCGATTTACAAAATGAAATCTCTCGTCCATTAGAATTTTCTTCCAATTGCCCACGCCATACTAATTTCTAGGTTAGTTATGAATTCGCAGAAAGAAATAAATACAAATGAATTGTAAAATTCCATACTACATACAATTTGACATCCACGCAACAAATCATTGGTTTCTTTTTCAGTCCATTTTACTCTTGGTTTTCGAGTTTTCGTAACCTTCCGTGCTCTTGGAACAGAAAATCCTTCTAAATCATCTTTTTTTCTTGAATCATCCTCCGTCAAGACAGATCCATTCAATAAATCGACGCATTGGTTGTCTATCAACTCCGTCGGCATTTTCGACGTATTCAAAGACCCCATGGTCAATTCAACCTCCTTCAAAGGTATATTTTACAAAATGTATGGATACTTAAAGCGTAAAATAAGGAATGGCAAATTAATAAGGCAGATGCAAAGTTACTACGTATGCTACATTACCACTTTGGACCCCCATTCATAATGTACCATGTGGGGTCCATTTTACCTTCAATGTTTTCAAAAAGTATACTAATGGTGAGGTGTACAAGAATGATTCCTTTGTTTATGTGGTTTGTAGAATTGAATTAAAAGTAAATATAAATATATGAGACCTTTGTATCTCTTCTTCTAATGCAAAAGTATCATGAAAATTCACAAAAAGTTGCTTCTCTTGTAAGTTACCAAATGTAAACAAAGGAGCATTGTAAGTCATGGTAAAGCCGGGAGAAAAGAAGGCGATATGATATGTTTTGATACGTTTGCTTTGAATTCATAAAAGTATGACCAAAAGTCCTTTTCCAGAATACCAACTAAACAGTGTCCGTCATGGTTCTACATGGTAAACAATGTTATGAAATCATATATCAAGAATCGTCAGCCAAAACTTTTTGAATCTAAACAGTCTAGGGAAAAAGATATTAAGCTTGTTCCTAATTCACGCTTTCCTTCACTTTGTTCATTAAAGAGCCCGTCGGAAACCAAAACCCTCTTTCATTGACATCCTTGTGTATATTATTTCCAATAATTGTTTTACTTCTCTAGTGATACCTTTCTTGAACGGACTAGTAGTGCTTGCAAAACATTCCCGTCAAAAATTATTCAATCCTTACTACAAGGAACCAACGCAACGCCATAGCCATTTTCTTGTTCAGTCAGTAGTTAGAATTGTTAGAGTTGGATTATCTGTGAGCGATTTCTTAATGTTTAGGAATTTTTTTTCTATTTTAAGCAAGCGCTTTTTCTTTAGGAGGTAGAATTTCTAGAGAAACATGACCGGCTATACGTTTGATGAGTATATCGCGAAATTGTTAGTGATAGAAGCCCAAAAGAAAAACAAATTACACGAAAGTGGAGAATCAAGTTCTCAGAGCTCGAATGGTCAAAAGTTACGGCCCAATACAAATTTTATAAACAACATGATGCGCAATGTTCGATCTCACAACTCAAACGTGGAAAATAGAACTGAAGATGCTAAAGAGAGATCCAGGAGAGCAGAAAAAGGAAAGCAACGTCGACGCGAGTTTTCACCTTCACCCAGTGGTAGACTGAATCGACGAAGAGACTTATCACCACCGCCCTCACGAAAACGGTCCAAAAGTTGTGAGGACGAAGAGAATATTCCTTCTTCCCAAGAAAGGAGACAATACGGTCATGAAAAGCGTTACTCTCGTCATCGCATTTCGCGTGGTAGACCCGACTAGGTATACATGAAAGCTTGATTTGTTTATGGCAGCATGGGTAGAACGAACGGAATTCGTTGGAAATGTAAGTAAGTTAAATGTTATGGAATTTTTTAGATGTTTCTCTATAAAACTGAGAAAACAAATGAGAGAAAGCAAGCTACATCCTAACTCTGCATTCACGTCTTTTAGTGATTCTCGCTGACTACGATGACTAGAAATTGGCATTTTTAATACCTCCTTAGTCTCCAATTTAAATAATTTATTGGCAAGCGTATTTTCTATATTAGGTTAACATTCTCTCATAGGTTTAAAGTGAATATAAAGACTTTAGATGGTAAATAGTCGTTAGTACTTGTGACGACTATGGAAGCTTTTTCGAGACAATTACAGTTAAATTAATGATTCATTTATTTCTTTTTAGCCATATAAATATTGCAACCTCAATCACCTTTGGCCTAGTTGTAGACTGGCAATCCAAAACCACAAGAAGCCAAAAATCACGTCCAGTACCTGTCCTTGAAATATATCGTTGATTTCATTGTAATTCTTTTATTAAAAATAGCAATTCTATTTTTTCACTTGACATTAAATTAGCTATATACTGGTTTTCTACAAATCAATTACCGCGATTTACTGTACATCCTTATTTGGAAATCAAGTTGAGTACCAAATATTCCACGTTTAAAAAAACCAACATTTGACTATTCTTGATGGAGCTTTTATTATCAGGATACGCGGCAACTGAAAATGAACCGAGCAATGTAATCGCTCATAATTTGCACACTGGGACTTTGGTCCGTACTTTTCGACAAAGTACTCCATTTCCACAAGCTGCTTGTTCTACTAAAACACATCTGTTGTCATTCCAAAGACGCAGACCGCAATTAAATGTACATGGATTTGGAAAGGTAAGGTTTTAGATCATTTTGTCAGTGTTTTAGCTTTTTTTTGTTCGACAAAAGACTTTTTTCCATATGTGTGACCAGTGATCTGAGGACTAACTTTTGAATTTTATAGGAAAATTTGGACCAGACGATTATTCTTCCAGAAACAATTATCTCTTCTGCCGTCAGTCCATGCGATTCTTGGTTAGTAGGTGGTACAGAGAAAGGCAGCCTATATATTTGGTCGGTCCTTTCGGGTGCTTTAATTCATGCTTTTCGCGCCCATTATCAACCTTTAACACATGTTTCTTTTTCTAATGATGGGATGTTGGTTTACACAGCTTCAAATGATGGAGATATCAATGTCTGGTTGATGTCTTCTTTAACCGATCGATCAAATATGACAGGCTCTACAGTTAAACCTTTTAAGAGTTTTTCTGGACACAAGCGAGCCATTGTCTCTTTAATTAACGGTCCTGGACCTTCCATATCTAGTCGTCTTTACACAGCTAGTGAAGATAGTACTGTGCGTGTTTGGGATATTAGTACCGGTAACCTTTTGACTACTATCGCTCTCAGTAGCATGCCTTCATGTATGACAATTGACCCTGCAGAACGTGTAATATATGTCGGTAACGACAAAGGTCTTGTTTGGATTCCCTTATACACGAGTTCAACTGCCCATTCCGAGAATAACCCTAATGTATCGAAAAATACTACCATTCCATCCTCTGTTCCTTCAGCAATAGGTGGATTGGGCAGGGTAGTTGATGCTAATGAGAGTAAGGATGCCCATACAGTAACTAGTACTTCACCCATTACAACGATCACTTTATCATTTGATGCTTCCTTAATTATCACTGGTGATAAAGACGGTAGCATTCTAGTATGGGATGTTGTGTCCCGTCAAGTTTTAAGACGTCTTATTCAATATTCCACTCCAGTGACATACTTGAAGTGTTTGTTTGATAAAGTAAATTATATTCCTACTACTCATAGTATGTTCCCCGTCTTAAAGCGCATGATCACGGACGATTATCTGTATTCAGATGTGAATATGATGATCCATGATGATGGTATTGAAGAATTAATGCAAGCACCTGACACACTAAGTCTCAGTTCTGAGTTAATGGTGAGTATAATGTCTTTTGTAACTTCAAAAAATACTAACAACTTCTTTAGACTCATAATACAGAATCAGGGTGGCGTGCAAAGGCGGAATCTACAGAGATGGAACTCAAAGAAACGAGAAGACTGTTTATAGAATTAAGAGGCGTACATCAAGCTTTATGGGAAAAATACCTTCAGAAGTAATAATTTGGACTCGGATATGGTTTACTATATTAATTTGGAAAATTGATATTGGAAAAATGGTTTTTTTTTTTTGCTATAGACACTAACATTTGATTATTAAGTTTGCATAGTAAGGGATTAATTAAACTTCTAACTAAATCAGTAGTTTGAAAGACTCCCTACAACATATGTACGAAGTATTTATGATTAGATTTTCATTCGTGCATCTGTTTAAGTAAAATATTCGTAATGTCATCATAAACAAGCTCGATGAATTCCCCTGTAGTATTAGAATTGCTGGTTTCTTCTTGGTTTGTTACATACCGCATGAGTAAGTCTTAAAGCCTGTACTTGCAGTCAGATCTTCGAGCAATTGTTGCTTTGGTTTGTCCGAGGGATGGTAGTTGCGTGAGTTCTAGACATGTGTTAACTTTTCTCATATACAAGTTAAATGAATATACAAACCTCTAACAAGAAGTTTACAAAACTTTTGTTATTGAGCTCAAACATTGAGGTAATGTTCTGTAGGAGAATGATAGAAGCTGTCCTCGATGGCAATCTTTCCCAATGAGTGTCTAAATATGTATTTAAAAGTTGAGAACCATATTCGGCACCAATGTAATATATCTTCGAGGCCTGATACTCCGAAAGAATGTAATCCATTCCTTTAGTCACATAATCCTCTGGTGATTTGATGGCTATGAGTGTTAGACAATTAGTCATAAATGTTCGGTTCAAGTCGCTTACATGGGATATAGTTTTTCTTCGTAATATGTTTTCCTGTGCTAGTAAATGAAGAAATAGTCTGCAATTCAACGTTAACAGAAACTCAAAACCAATTCATTCATACTCGTGGAACTTTTTTATCTGCATCCCAAAGTAAGTCAGAAGGCGTAAAGATAGCCACAGCATAGCCTTTATCCACACATCTAGAGACTGTGTTGACAAGTGTTGCATCTCTTAAATCATGTTCTCTAATATTCCTATTCGACCAAATCAAAGGATGTGAAAAAGGCTGAACAATCACTACCATTCCTTTCTTGTTTTCTCTCCAATTTTTAGTGCTATAGAAGAATACGTAAGGCTCATCCGTCTTATAAACATCTGCAGACATAGGAATGGCCTCAAGCATGCACACTGCCAATGTCCAGTTGTGGATTTGATCTTTTAAATACGTTAATACTAGAAACAGTATATTTCAAATACCTAAGACAGCTTGATAATAATGTTCATTGTATGCTTTGTCTTTGGATGTAGAAAATTCATACAATTCGTCTGTAGAGTACAGTTTACGTAGCCGATAATCTGCAGTGATTTGGAGTCCCAAGTCTTCCAACGAATTTCCCAGATCGTACGCTTTTGGAACTGAGTCTACTTTCTTTTTACGAAACATAACTATACGGTTACTGGTGTTTTGCTCGAGTCTGAACCAAACTGGAGTATCAAATTAGATAAGGAACTTATAAGAAGGAAACTTAAAAATTGGTCTAAATAAGAACATACGAGAATTATAAAATACGATTACATATATTTTCTAGAAGTATTCATCCCAACCGGAAGTGAAACAAGCTTCATTCCTTTACATTATGATCGCTTGAATTCCCAAGATGAATTGAATTGATCGGCAAAAAATAAGAATAAATCCAAAGTAAAATGTACGGCAAAAGCTACATTGACGAGCAAAAAGAAACAGTATTAAAAAAGTATAATAACTCGAAACTTAAAACCGAACTGATGAGCAAAAACTGGGTCGTGATGGTCCTTTTTACTTTCTTTACTTGTTGCTAGAATCTTCGTTCTTTCTTCTTTCAAGTTCTGCAAGATACTGAGAAAATTTGCTTTGTGTATGCAATCCACATTCGGTTTTTTCTTTACCACGCCAGCGTCCTGCGCGCTCGTCTTCACCTTCTTTCACAGGTTGAGTAGAATGGTAGTCACCAACAGACCGATATCCTCTATCCAGTAACACATTGTAGGGTACATTATTCTCCTTGATATAAGAATAGACTTGTTGAAAAGACCAATTGGCTAAAGGATTGATCTTGATTACAGGTCCATCAACTTGCACGACATCTAAAGATCCACGTTCTCCTCCTTGACTGCGACGACGACCTGTAAAAACGGCAAGTACATCTAATTCTGCATAAGCCCTATTGGCAGGTTCAACTTTCACCAAAAAATCGTATTTATTTTCATCTTTCTCCCAAAGCTTTTCACCAAACTTTTTAGCGAATTCTTCTTCGGATGCTGCTTCAGCACAACGATATACATGAACGGGAACTTCTGGGTATTGTTTTTCTACCTGATCCAAAAGATCAATAGTTTCTTGAAAATGATGCAAGGTATCGATGAAAATCATTGGGGTTTTGATTTCCATCTTTGAGAGCATGTCCAAAATCACCAACCCGGAAAGTCCCAACGCAGACGTTTGAAACAATTGAGGAATTGTCCATTTACTCCAACGTAAAATATCAGGAGGGCTTAGTTGGGAGAGCTGTTTATTAACAAACTTTAAGTGCTCAGGATTGAATAATGATTGTGCGCTCAACTGGGTCGAGTTTTGAGAAGAGTCCATCTTTTGTTAACAAGAGAATATAAGACCACTGAAGAATTACAAAAGGTAAAATTATTTTGGTTAAGGGAACTGCGGAGACTTGCTAGACACAAAACACCCTTAAAATACTGGTTTGTAGGATAAACTAAAAGTTATACAAATACAGAAGTTCAAAAACCCAAAAAAATAAGAAAATCGATACACCAATGGTGTTCTAAGTATATTTGCAAAGGTATATATATATATGAAGCAAATGGAAAAGATATGTGTACGCTGATTCATCTTGATATTGTCTTATTCAATCTCTTTACTAGATTATCGTTGTATGTAACATCTGAATATGATAATTTTGAAACTTTGCTATTTTATTATTTACATTTCTTAAATAAGCTTCATTTAAATCATGCTTCGATTTTGACGGGAGGAAGCGGAAGATTAGGAACTTCTGAGTCAATCAGACCTTGTGAATAGAAGAGGAATTCCAAAATGTTTTCCATACTCTCCATTATAGAGATATATAATACCAACTGAAACCGTGTTGAATTGAAACAAGAAAAAAATGGGTTCCTGCATAATCGAAATATCTGCTATCAATAAAAAAAAAGGGTAAAAATCAAAGCTTGCTATGCATAGATATCATAAAACATAAAATACAAAATACAGAGGCGTGTACAACATATGATACAAATAATTTACCTCCTCTATAATAGAACTGAATGTCTTTGTCCTTTAAAATACGATGTAAAGAATACAAATGAACGAAGGGCCACTGTCATTCATGTTAGTTAGAGCGATAATGGAAGAAAATATAACGTACGTAAAAATCCCGATCCAAAAGAATAAATTCCCAAGTAATTCCCTTTTCTCAAAGGCGAACATTTTGGATAACTTATATAAGGGCAATTGCAAGAGCTGGATAAAGTTAGTACGTAAAATCAGAAAAAGTTCAAATCACTTACTTGGAAAAACAGTATATAACAACGAAGTTTGCCAGTAACTAATAACATTACGAATTCATGTACCAAAGCAGACAATAAAAAGGTGAAGAAAATAGCGGTTGACTTGTTCAACAGCTGCCTAGAAGAATGGTATACATGTCGCATTAAGAAAATATGGACAGGTTTATTCCATAGTCGAGCGAATTCATCCCAGGTAACGGTATTCCACCAGGGACCATAGAAGTCTCTGTCTGCGAATTTCGTGATTTCAGCAAAGGCGTTTAAGATGACATCGAATGTAAGGTAGAACAAGAGCATGTAAAGAATAACGGCGGGGAATAAAATCCTGCTCATTAGAAATGGAGCATGACTAAGCTTGGTAACAAAATCTAAGCCTTGCACACATTCAGCAGCAGGTAAAAAGTACCAGTCAACGAGGGCCAGGCAAGTGAATAGGATGCTAAACATAGTAATAATTTTTACAGCCAAATATCTCAAATTAATCTTGGAAACACGGGGAAATTCAAGACTGTAGACAAGGGAAGGTATAAGTAAGTAGTCGATATAGTTTAAAAGGGTCACGTTATTTGGATAACTGACATTTCCAATTTCACTTCGTAATGAATGGTCAAGATATTTCATAGTTAATGCAACAACTTCATCGGCTTTGATAGCATCAATTTTTTCTGTATGATCAGGGTATTGCAATTCATAAGAGACTGATTCTGCCTCATTTGATTCGTCTTTGAGATTGCTTCGAATTTTCTTCAAAACATCAACATAAGTTTCGTGTAATACGCTAACTGTGCTCATGTAGCCAAGATGGTGGGCGTACGAATGTTGCTTCATGACGAGAACGGCACAATGCAAAGTGAAGAAGAGGCATTGGATGACTGGAAATTTTCGATGAATGACCCAACAAACAGCTAGCAGTGTGAAACATGCTTGCCAGGTGAGCTGAATGATATAGCCAGTGTTGGACCACGCAATGTATCGTTTTGCTATACACCATTGCAAGGCAAAGGAAAACAAGGTGAAAAGCACCATAATAAAATCGGAGCTGAACAAAACAAAAAACTGACGAAACACGATCCTGGCAAGCGGTAACCCGAGAATGCTGTTTCGCAACCAGTAGCTTTTGCCATATAACTGGACAATCCAAACAAACTGAGAAAGCCAAAAGAGAACGTAGAATCCACGAAATTCATTTTTCAAAAATGTTTGTGGGGTTGTGACGCGGTCGAAAATCGATTTCCGAGGTTTGAATTCATAATCATGGTATACTCTTCCAGAAAGGAGTAAATCTTTGTGGCTTTTCAAAGAGAAGCTACAATCGGCAGGTTTGTTTTTGGTGTCGCCTTTCCCTTTCTTTTTCATTACCAAATTGCATTCTGGCAATGCTTTTAAAAGACTCACTGTGGGATGGATACTTTCGACATTAATTATTGAATTATCTTCACTTAACGGTGAAGGAGACGGTGAAAACCCTGCTTTCGCCATGATATTTTCAAAACGTAGCCTATCTAGTACTTTTCCAATCGGGTTTCCAGCAAATAGTATCAATGAATTACAAATACCGTTGGTTCAAAATACTTACTTAGAGAATAAATCAAAAGTTAATTCTCTTTTCCAGTCTAAAAAGAGACAGTAGTAAACAAGGCACTTGGAAGAAGTTAACTAAGTCATCATCCATGGTTATTCCTTAGAACTTTTGGGTGACGTACGCTAGAGTCGTTCGAGTTCATAACCATGTATGGTACGGTATAGGTACAAGCTTTTATGAAGCAAATGGGACGAGTTCACTTGTTTAAAAAAGGAATTTTTTTTTTTTCAATACAACAAATACCATCCCTCAAGTTGAGTCGTATCAAGTAAAAAACTCCCTTTTCCCTGCTTGGCGTCTCACGTCATGCCCAAAATTTCTTCTTCGAAAACGACCTTCTAATATACTCGTTTCTGCTTTTTTCTACTTGTACACTATTTGTTCAAACAAATCTTCTGTTTGCTATTCGTTTATGTTGCATCTATGTTACACACATCTAAGATTTCGAAAATTTTTCACAATTACATTGTAGTTGCATATGGTTTCCCTAGAAGGGAATACTACCAGTAATGATTTTTCTATGTATCATACTCTTCCTATTCTTCAAGTATTATTTGGCAGCTCTTGATCATCTATATTCAACATTAGGTCGTTGTGGGAAACCCCAGTATCATATTGACGCTCATTTGTTTATTTGTTTATTTGTTTATTTGTTTACTTCAACGTCATGTGTCAACAATGGTTGTACTACGCGAGTTTGTTTATCAGTGGCTCAGATAAGACCTACCCTAAATTGTTGTCGATTAGTTTATTTACTCACAGCGTTTAACCTCCTCCAACACCTTTGGGCCGGATTTTTCTATACAAATTTATTTTATTTCAAGTCGGTCTTTTTCTTTTTATTGTATTATATTCGCTTCTTTCTTTTTGCTTTATTCGTAAGCAACTTATTTCCAAGATTCGCCAAGGGTAATAGAATTATTTACTTTTGTATACTTTGAACGCGGTTTTCATTGAACACTAATTTTATATTCCCTAATTTGTCGCGTTTTGTTTTCTAATTCTTTCGGTAATTTCCTTTTCATGGAAGTATAGATTATCTTGGACTTTACTTAATTTGAATAGTTATCTCTTACGCATGTTCTTGGTGGAAAAATAGCTTTTTGCATCTCTAGAATTTCATAAAAAACATAACTCACTCTTTCTCTTTCTCTCTCTTTCGTCAAGGAATAACTCTCGTTTGGTTCTAACCTCTTCTCATTTTCATTTCTTTCTACCCTCGATTTCCCCATACCTAATTACTTTCATCATGATTCGCGGTCTTCTCGCTTTTCTGACCATTCTCTTTCTTTTAATTTCTACTGCTTTATTAATTATTGGCAGTGTTTCAATCCCTGCTACCTTTAAACTCTCATCCAAGATGATGCTGGCAAAGTTGAACGGTAACCTTCTAGGTATTTTTGGTACTTGCTCAGACAATGGTCAAAACTGTTCTAAAACAAGTTTTGGTTATTCCGTCGATGATTCTTTGGTTCAAGAATTTTATTATAAGGGAGACAAACGCTACGTCCTTTCCAAGGTGCTGATTACCCATATCATTGGCTGTGGTATGTCTTTTCTCAGTGCCTGCCTCGTCTTCCTTTCATTTTTTGTCGTAAAACAAGCTTTGAATATCTTCAATATTTTGTTTGTTGCTCTCACCGCCTTAGTTACTTGCTGTGCATTGGGTGTGGAGCTTGCTCTGTTCTTGCCTCACAACACTTGGCAATCTTACGTTGTTGCCGGTGCAGTTGGAAGCGATTTACTTGCATTATTGAATCTTTGCTTCCGTAGCGCTTCCATTTCTCGTATGCATACACACAAGAACAAAGAAGAAGCCGTCCCGTCTAATGCTACCGCGGATAACTTATCAGCTTATAAAGAAAAGGATAATTATCCCCTTACTATGGATGATAAGCTTACTAACGTTTCTGCTACACTTCCGAAATTTAATAATGATGCTTTGACATCAGCTTCCGATTTGGGCCCTCCTTCTGAACGTGGAGACTCTTCATTCAAGAAAGACGCATCCGCTAGTGTTCAAGAAAACAGCCTCTCTTTAAATACTCCCTCTGGTACTCGCTCTGGTTACTCAGGTTCTCGTGATAATCTTTTGAAGATTCCTAGTCATAACGATAATCCCTATGCAAAGTCCTCTACTTATAATTTCAACAATAATATCGCAGGATCTCAGAACCAGAACCAAGAACAAAGCTACAGGGAATATTCTCCTCATAAGACTGGTAGAGCACCCGGGTTTCCTCTTTTGAACACGAGTAAGCAAGGTAGCTATCCTCTTCTAAGTTCGGATCCATTCTCGAAATCTGACTCTAGCCCTACCAGCAGTGATGATACCTATTCCTCGTTCTTTGATGTCAATCCAGATATGAGATTGGCTGACTCTAAAAGTACTCAAGGACAGCCTTCTTCACCCGTTAACGAACATCCCTTTTCTGAAAAAGCCACTCGACCATTTGCCGCTCAGCCCAATAATATCCCAACTCGTGTTTCAGATGCCAGGAATACCAAACTTCCGACGAAAGCGACACGACAAACACAAGTACCCGATGTTCCGATTGAGAAACAGCATTCTCGTCCTGGTAGCTTAAATGGTTGGAAACCCCCAGTCCCCGGAAATGCAACGAAACCTATAAAGAATTTATCCAGAGAAAACCTAAACACGAATTCTTCTGAAACCGTTGTACCGAATGCTCAGCGTTATAGAAAACCTGCATCATTGAATGGTTCGTTTAATGATTCGTCTAGCATTCCTCCTGCTAGCGCTATGGGTGTACCTCGTCCATTTAATAAGCGACCTGCTCAGAAACCTGCTAGGAATACGATGGAGAGATCTAGAAATCATTCTCAAGCCAGTCTTGCATCTGCATTTTCTGGTCCGTCAATCCAACCAACTATGAGTAAAGCAGAGATGCGAAACCCTGCTAATTTGGCACCAGTTTCGAGTACATTGGATCAATTAGCTGGCAATGCTGACTTTGAACTTCCCCTTCGAGGTGGACGTAATAATAAGCGCAGTGATGGTGTTAGTCGTATGATTCGCTAAATAATGTTTGAATGTCAAATTATTACCCTTCTCAATTTTTTGAAAGTGATTTCAAAAGCTATAGCTATTTCAAATAGAAGGTTTCTATTTGATGTTTCTATTTCCTTTTTGTGATATTTCTTCACAAATGTCACTGGTCGTCAGGAACGACTGGTTCCCTTTATGTGTAATTTAATATACTAGATACTTTTATAGATCATCAAAGGATATAACCGTTCTTTGCTTAATGTATTTATTCCGCAGAAAGAATGAAGTCGTGTAAAGTTTACAAGAGTATGTATCTATCTCATATTGCTGGTACAGGCAAGATGTGTACAATGGATGTAAAAGTTTGTAACTATCTATATTTATAGTAAGTATAAATAACAACGACAAACAAAGTTTAACATATGGCAATTGAACAGAAGGAAAGGGACATGAAGCTTATTGTAAAAATATCTAATCCTTTTCGTGTTTATTTTGAGCTTTCTTTTTTTTGGGTGATACCTTCTTGGGTACTGCTTTAGCGCTTTCGTTTGGTTTGTGTGTTGAGTCCGCTGTACTCGTAGACGAGGCAGGAGTTTTTGTGTTTTTCTTTGGTTTTGGTTTCTTTTTGCCAATACGTTTTGGAGGAGCTGAATCTTGTTTCACTGACTCTTTTGACTCCAAAGATTGAGAAGGCTGACCGGTTGAATGATCTATGGGAGAAGCTATTAGCTTACTTTTTTTAGACCTTTGCTTTTTTTCTTTCTTAGATTTAGTAGGTTTCGGAGAAGTACCGGTAGCTCCGCGTTTCTCTGCCAAATAGTGAAGCAACGGAGTTGAAGTATTTTGTATGTAATGAGAAGGCGAAGGAGGTGGAGGAGGTATTAAACTCTCATTCCACTTCTCCACAAAATCTTTAAAGACGGGATCATCTTCAATGGTTCCGTTTAAAGAGTCGGGTTTTGATTTAACAGGTGGGACTTTTTGAAAAGGAGCAACTAGTAGCAAAGCACGATAGACATTTTCTGGTAAATTAATAATAACATCTAAAAACGATTCTTCCTTACCATCTTTGTCAACAAATACATGTCCTTGATAGAAGCGAAAGAAGTCATGAACGTGAGATTCTGATTTGAACTTTAGGTACGCAAAAGAAGGAATATTTGGTTGGGGTCTAATAAAAAGAACAAAATCAATTAATTTAAAATGAAATAACGAAAAGACTCTTGAGTTCACTTACGGATTTTGCCTTTTTCCCTGGCGATACCGATGCCAATTTATAAAAGGATGAAAAGACGCTATGGACTTTAAAAAAATTTCTTCTGGCAGCGTTTCTGGGAGATTATGAACGAGTATTTTGCATGGTAATCGTGTTTTTCCAGATGTAGAAGGAACCATGTGAAATTGTACTATACGCTGTCAGTGAAGAGGATTGATGAAAGTGTACTGAATAGCAACCAGAGAAAATACAAGCACTTTTCCCAGTTGAGTAGGTGAAGATAAAATGAACGAAATTATGTATATATATACGTTTCTATGAGAACTGAGTGAAACTTTTATTTGCTTCAAAGAATATATTATGTTGGCGGCAAGGATATGAAGAGTCAAGTTTTAGTTATTCTCAGTAGTATATCACAATGTATCAAAGAACTGGTAATGGTATAAAAAGGAATAATCTGATTCAGAGAAATGATTTAGATTGCTTTTACGAGTACTAAACGTACTACTGAAAAGCATAAGTATTTTCAAACCTTGGGATAGTCATTTGTATTCTTTTAAACTCGTAGAACTATAAAGCATAAGAAAAAAATTATAAACTTTGTATTTGAATCATTTCTTTTGTAGAAGTTGGCATAGTTGTTTGGAATTGAATTCGCAAAAATACTATGACATACTGAGGGTTAAGAGATATCTACTGCTTGGTTTCTTGATATCAAACCATTGAACGAAACGAAAAAAATTCCATATTCGTTTCAAGGTAAGAATAACAAGACATTGAAAGCGACTCATCCTTTTTCAACCTGTTCACATAGGATTCTACTACAACAATTGACCAATGCTCTCTTATGTCTCATATTTACAATTGATGCGTTCATATATCAATTCATCTGAATATTATGGATTGTTTCTATCTATATTCAATTCCTGCAACTTTACAAAACTATTAATTAAATGTCAACAATCATCATTCGCATTATTTGTAAATCGAGACACTTCGCTAAAGGTTTTACGCGATACTAACGTCATTTCTTTATGTGGGGAAGTTCGAGAGGAAAACAAAAGACTTGAACAATTTTGTGGACAAGCAGTAAAAAATGAATGAAAAAAGTATTTCGTTAGTTTGTCTCGAAAGGAAGCGACATCCATTCTCTTTCCTGTACCTTTCTTGGTTCCCTACACGATGAGAAAAAGTTTCGTCGTCCAATTGTAAGCAAACCAACCTTTAAAAAAATTGAGCAAAAAAAAAAAAAAGGGAAAAGCATTTAAACAGCATACCAATACTTAGCTCAATATCAGAAAAGGCTTGTGTAATTTATATACAACATAATTCTTTTTTCGTTCAAACGCTTTGTTACAAAACTTCAATACCTAGAGCGAAAGCATTTCACGATAGTAAATCCATAAATAAGTTCGTTTTAGATTATTTTTTAATTCTTGTCACATAAAAAATTAAATCACATTTCAATTGCTGTTCAACTTTTGTTTTATTCTCTATTTTTCTAAATTGTTTTTCTTTCATGTTCTATTGTTTACATATTAGCGTCGTAGAAGATACTGCCCTATTCGGTTCGCCTCCCACTACTACACTAGTGTCTCGTCTCTTCTCGAAGTCTCTAGAGGGCAAGGGTTGTGAACCTTCCAGAAGCGAAAGAGATTCTATAAATGCAGTGTGTCATTTCACAAACAACCATTCTCTTCAAAAATTAGAATTGGAAGTGTAACAATACTTACGAGCCAATTTTTTAACATTACTTGAACGATACAAATTGCATCACTTTTCTGCGTCTAATTTATTTGTCGCATTGTTTACTTGATAGAGATATCAATTGTATACTCGCATTTTTTGTTTGAACGATCGCTTTTACGAATTTTTAAATTTTTAACGACTAATATTTACGAATATGAGTAAGTCTATTGGAATTGATTTGGGTACCACGTACTCTTGTGTTGGACACTTTTCCAACAACCGTGTTGAAATCATTGCCAATGATCAAGGTAACCGTACCACTCCTTCTTATGTTGCCTTCACAGACACTGAACGATTAATTGGTGATGCCGCCAAGAACCAAGTTGCTATGAACCCTCATAACACCATCTTTGACGCTAAGCGTTTGATCGGTCGTCGCTTTACTGATGCAGAGGTCCAGTCAGATATCAAGCACTGGCCTTTCAAGGTCGTCGACAAAGACGGCAAGCCATTGCTCCAAGTTGAATACAAGGGAGAGACTAAGACTTTCACTCCAGAAGAAATCTCTTCTATGGTCTTACTAAAGATGCGTGAAGTTGCTGAAGCATTCATGGGAAGTAAAATTACAGATGCCGTCGTTACTGTTCCTGCCTACTTTAACGATTCTCAACGCCAAGCCACCAAGGACGCTGGTACCATCGCTGGTATGAACGTCTTGCGTATCATTAACGAACCTACTGCTGCCGCCATTGCTTATGGTTTAGACCGTAACACTCAAAAGGAGACAAACGTCTTGATTTTCGATCTTGGTGGTGGTACCTTTGATGTTTCCCTCTTGACCATTGAAGAAGGTATCTTTGAAGTCAAGTCTACTGCTGGTGACACTCACTTGGGTGGTGAAGACTTTGACTCTCGCTTGGTCAATCACTTCATCCAAGAATTCAAGCGCAAAAACAAGAAGGATATTAGCGGTAACGCTCGTTCCGTTCGTCGTCTTCGCACTGCCTGTGAACGTGCTAAGCGTACTCTTTCTTCTTCTTCACAAGCTAGCATTGAGATTGATTCCATGTACGAGGGAATTGATTTCTACACTTCTATCACTCGTGCTCGCTTCGAAGAATTGTGCTCTGACCTCTTCCGTAACACCATGGAGCCTGTTGAGAAGGTTCTCCGTGATGCAAAGGTCGACAAGTCCTCTGTTGACGAAATTGTTTTGGTTGGTGGTTCTACTCGTATCCCCCGTATTCAAAAACTTGTCTCTGACTTCTTCCACGGTAAAGAGCCTTGCAAATCTATCAACCCTGATGAAGCCGTTGCCTACGGTGCTGCTGTCCAAGCTGCCATCTTAACTGGTGATACCTCTGAAAAGACCCAAGACCTCTTATTGTTGGATGTTGCTCCTCTTTCTATGGGTATTGAAACCGCGGGTGGTGTCATGACTCCTCTTATCAAACGTAACACTACCATTCCTACCAAGAAGTCTGAAGTCTTCTCTACTTACTCAGACAACCAACCCGGTGTCTTGATTCAAGTCTTCGAAGGTGAGCGTGCTCGTACCAAGGACTGCAACTTGCTCGGTAAGTTCGAGCTCTCCGGCATCCCCCCTGCTCCTCGTGGTGTTCCTCAAATCGAAGTTACCTTCGATGTTGATGCCAACGGTATCTTGAACGTCTCTGCTCTCGAGAAGGGTACTGGTAAGACTCAAAAGATCACCATCACGAACGACAAGGGCCGTCTTTCCAAGGAAGAAATTGACCGCATGGTTGCTGATGCTGAAAAATACAAGGCTGAAGATGAAGCTGAGGCTAGTCGTATCCAAGCCAAGAACCACTTGGAATCCTATGCTTACTCTTTGCGTAACTCCATGGATGACCCTAACTTGAAGGACAAGGTTGAGGCCTCTGACAAGGAATCCATTGACAAGGCTGTCAAGGAGACCATTGAATGGCTCGACAGCAATACCACTGCTGCAAAGGATGAATACGAAGCCAAGCAAAAGGAATTAGAAGGCGTTGCCAACCCCATCATGGCTAAGGTTTACCAAGCTGGTGGTGCTCCTGGTGGCGCTCCTGGCGGTGCACCTGGCGCTGCCCCCGGTGCTGCTCCTGGTGGTGAACAAGGACCCGAAGTTGAGGAAGTGGATTAAAGTGAAAATAATAAGTGAGACTCGACGGGTTTTGAATTTTGCATAATGTATTTGCATATACTCTTTATGGTTTAATAGTTTAATTTGGTGTTTTGAGATGTTTTTAATGACACGACAAAGCTTTTGTGGTTTATTTTCTTAGTTTATGAATAATTAATCAATATAATATTGCATGGATAAGGCTCTAGTTTGATGTTAAAAGACTCAATAGTGTAATGTTTGAATAGGTCATTGACCGATGTAAAGAAAATAGTCTTTACTATTTTGAATGAATCGATGTGATACTCCAATATAAATTCTATTTTACGATAGTGAATGTAAATATCGAGGCAAAGTGAGTAGTATACAAATGTAATGCTTTGGTGTTTTGTAAATAGTTGAAATATTGACTAAACGTTTGAAGAAGATAACTGAGAACAATATTATGAAGCAAGTGAGTAATGTTACAGTTCAAAGCTAATATGATGCTTCTGACGAGCCATACATTCCCCTTCCGTTCACTGCAAAATGCAATTCACTTAAACAGTATTAAGTAAAAGTCTTATAAAAGAAGTAAGTAATATAAGCGTTCTTCGATTCTAGAGATGAAGTGGACACAAGAACATAAAAGTAATGGGTATTTTCCTTCTACATTAAGATAGGTAATATGGTAATTGACTTTTTATCCTAACAATTTCTTTGTTTATTCATTACATTAATGAATCCTTATTCTTATATGATAAGTATATCGATGAATTAGTAATATCGTATATTGAGTTATGACATCGATAAACAAGCCTCCAACACGGAAGTATCCTACCTTTTTACACAAGTAGGGACAATGGAGCCTTCTCGTTTTCGACCTGAATGGTCCAAAACGGTTCCTGAATTGGACAAACGTCTTTGGCGCTTAAACATCGGGCCAGATGGAGGTGAAAGTTGGGAATATCTTACTAGCGAAGAGGAAGCAAAAGCGCGTCCACTGAGCTTTGCAGAGAAATATTTCCTCGGTCTAGATTTGGAAGATGCGCCAAATTTCCAGCTCGCAAAGACCCCTTTAGAAAGTGCTGTTCGTGGATACGAGTTTTTTCGTCGTTTGCAACTGAATGACGGACATTGGGCAAGCCCTTATGAAGGGCCTATGTTTCTACTACCAGGTATTGTTTTTTCATTCTACATTACACAAACCCCTTTCCCAAAGGGTTGGCCAGAAGAAATTACTCAGTACTTGGTCAATCATACAAACGATGACGGAGGTTGGGGAATTCATACAGAGGGTGCATCTACGGTATTTGGTACATCCTTAAATTATGCCGTACTTCGTATTCTAGGCATGAAGAGAGATCATCCTATTGCTCTCAGAGCAAGGGCCTGTCTACATCGACTTGGGGGTGCTATTGCTAACCCACATTGGGGGAAGCTTTGGTTAGCTACGCTCAACTGTTACGACTGGAATGGTATGAATCCAATTCCGCCAGAATTATGGCTTCTACCAGATTGGGTCCCAGTTCATCCAGGAAGATGGTGGTGCCATGCCAGACAAGTATATTTACCAATGGGTTATTTATATGGAGAGCGATTATCTTGTCCTATCAATGCCCTCATACGTGAACTCCGTGAAGAGCTTTATATTGATGATTATGATTCCATCGATTTTTCCAAGCATAGAAACACAGTATACGAAACTGATTTGTGTCATCCACATACAACGATTTTAAATTCTTTGAACTGGGTAATGGATAAGTACTTTACTTTTATCCGTCCTCAGTGGATAAGAAAGCTAGGTACAAAGAAAGCCTACCAATTGATTCAACTTGAAAACGAAAATACAGATTATGCTTGTTTGGGTCCTGTGAATGCCGCGTTGAATACTCTGTGTGTTTACTATCAGGAAGGACCAAGTAGCAAAGCATTCCAAAAAATTATTCGACGTTTACATGAATTTATGTGGGTTCAACCCGAGGGAATGTTAATGCGAGGAACAAACGGACTTCAGGTATGGGAGGCATCCTTTACATTAAGTGCACTAGTTGATTCCGGATTATATGAATCAAAGATGTACCAAAAAGATATGATCAGAGCTTTAGAATTCTTGGATAGACAACAGGTATGTAATTGTCTGGCAATCTCTTTTTTAACCTTTTAGATACGAAATGAATATGCAGGAAAAGGATATAGGCACAATAGCAAAGGTGCTTGGCCTTTTAGCAACATTACACAAGGCTATACAGTTTCGGATACAACCTCGGAGGCTTTGCGAGCAGTATTAACTGTGCAATCTCTTCCCGAATTTGTGAAACCAGTAAGTCTTCCTCGATTAAGAGAAGCGGTTGATGTACTATTGTTGATGCAAAATAAAGACTTTGGATTTGCTTCTTACGAGCCGGCAAGAGCGTCTGAATGGTTAGAACAGTTGAATCCTGCTGAGGTTTTTGGCAAGATCATGGTTGAATACTCTTACCCTGAATGCACAACTTCTGTGGTCCTTGCTTTACGAGAGTTTACTCGTTACGATGATTCTTACCGTCGTGAAGAAATTGAACAAACAATTCGTAATGCATTATCATTTGTAATCAAATCCCAGCGACCCGATGGCAGCTGGTATGGCAGTTGGGCGATTTGTTTTACTTACGCAGCTATGTTTGCAACTGATTCCTTAGCTACGGTTGGTAGATGCTTTGAAAATTGCGATGTACAAAGGAAGGCTTGTGAATTTCTTTTGTCTAAACAAAGGCCGGATGGAGGCTGGAGTGAAAGCTACATGGTAAGCATGGCAGTATTGCTTTTATATTTGATATTAACATTACTAGGCATGTCTCACTGAAAATTACACAGAAACAGATTCTAGCTTAGTAACGCAAACCGGCTGGGCTTTGCTAGCTTTGATGCATGCCAAATACCCACACAGAAAGCCAATTGAAAGAGGGATCCAATTCATTATGAAAACACAAGCTGGCAATGGAAGCTGGAAACAAAATTCAATTGAAGGAATTTTTAACAAATCGGTAGCTATTGCTTACCCAAACTACAAGTTTTATTTTTCTATTCATGCTCTTGGGTTATTTGCACGGCAATATGGAAATTATATTTCCGAAGAGTAATACGATCAATTTTTTATTCAAAATGATTTTTCAAGTAAGTGAGATACTAGAAACCCTTATGATGATCAATAATCTGGTTATGTTTGTTGTTTCATTCAACTCTCATTAATATTTCTTAACGCTGTCGATGACCATTTCGATCGCTTTGAAGTTTGAGTATGAGTACCTCAATTCATCGTCATGATTAATGCGCTTGTTGTAAGTAACTAGAAAACGCGAATTGATATCTTATGTTGAACCAAGTGATCGAGTTACTCGAGACATATGAACGCTTTTCTATTATCGTACACTTCGACTAGTGAACACATTGATGCTCATATTAAATTTCGTTAAGAAACTGCTTTGGAAGTTACACGTTCATCTTTTGGTCAGGCCTGCGTTGCGCTTCACGGAAAACTCTGATCGATACTTACTAACAAGCTATGTCTAGTACTAATTACTAGATTAACACAAAGTATATTAAGAATTTGTTCAAGTGAAGTATTCTTTTTTCAAGACAATCAACAACGCCAAAAATAGGAAGACGGTTTTGAAGACCAATGTGAATACATACGCGATACGCTTTCCAAATACTAGACAGATTACTTGATACACTACACACAGTTTTAAAAGGATTTACGAATATTTTGAAAATAGCAGCGTGTATTTATGCTAAAAAGCAATTGCAAAAAAGTCTGAAAATCAAACTAGTAGAATTTGGTGAGCTCTTGAATTTTCGATATTATGGTTTCTTAGACTATATAATGCTCAAGTAATTTCTTTCTTTTAATCCTGAATGCAATTGCGCATTCTTCGATCAATCTTATGAGATGTATTAAACAGAATGGATATTTAATAGTAACTTTCCCATCTAGGCACATATCATGGCTGGATACCACTTTATGCTACATGCAGATTGCAAGGGATAAGCGACATTCTCTTTTTCTTTTAAAAATTCCTTTTTTTTTCAGGAATAAAGAAAGAAAATTATCTAAAAGAATTCTCTACAATCATGTCCGATATGTATGATCAAGCGAGTGTCGCAAACTGTCTCATCACCTTTGTGTTATTTTTTATTCATATATTTCCATAACAGAGAATATAAATAATATAAATACCTTGCTGGTCACAAGTGAAACAATGAACTGTATTAGATCAAAGACCACAATCATTAAAAACACAACAGGAAGATAACGTCCGATTATCTTGATACTGAAATAAAAATTATTGATATTAATTCTTCTCAAAGGTTCTCATTCACTTAATTCTGGTTTACTGCTCTCAGGACATAAACGTTTCAGTAGGAACCATAGCTTACTTCTCAAATTGCAAAAACCAATACCATCTTGGGGTATTTCTACGATGACAGACGGAGCATTTTCACAATCGGTAAGTAGTAAACATTGATAAAAAAAATAAGAAAGAAAGAAAAAAAAAAAATTGGATGAATCGCCCCCGCTACTTAGCGGTGATCCAGAATACTATTTTAAAAGTTCGCGAAAACGCGGTTTTCCTAAAGCTAACAACAATTATTTAGGCAAAAGACTTTTTCGCTGGTGCAAGTGGAGGTGTAGCACAGGTTTTAGTCGGTCAACCTTTTGATTGTGTAAAAGTTCGTCTTCAGTCTCAAAGTTTTGGCTCTCCGTTGTACGATAATGCTATAGATTGTGTCAAAAAGATAACCAAAAATGAAGGTCTTGGAGCATTTTATAAAGGTACCGTGACACCGCTCTTAGGAATTGGATTTTGCGTTTCCATCCAATTTGCTACATATGAGTATACCAAACGATTTTTCAGTCGCAATGGGAATCCCATGTCTGTTCCTCAATTTTATACTGCGGGTGCCATCTCTGGGTTGGCCAATTCACTCTTAGTGGGCCCTGTTGAGCATATTCGTATTCGTCTTCAAATCCAAACGGATGCCAATAAATTGTACAGTGGACCATTGGATTGCATCAGGAAAATCTCTTCTCAATATGGAATAAAAGGAATCATGAAAGGATTTATTCCCACTGCCCTTCGTGAAGGTCATGGTTCAGGTGTGTATTTTCTGACTTATGAAACGTTGATAAAACGTAGTATGGAAAAACATCAATTGAAAGACCGTTCTCAAATTCCAGGCTGGAAACTATGTGTTTTTGGTGCAGCATGTGGGTACTCAATGTGGATATTAGCCTATCCTTTCGACATTGTCAAGTCTAAAATACAGACTGACGGCTTCTTATCAAAAGCTATCTATAAAAATGCCTGGCAATGTGCTCAAGGAATCTATTCAACCTCCGGTATGAAGGGATTTTATAGAGGCTTCATTCCAGTTATTATACGTGCAGCTCCCGTGAATGCTGCTACATTTTATGTTTATGAAACCGTGTCACAAAGCGTCCGACATCTTTAAGGGATTCCATTCCATATTTAACTATAAATCATGAATACCTCCTCTCCTTTCTATAGAATAGGATAATTAGTTTACTCATTAATTTCAATGTAAATACAATTTGTTTTCTTGGCTGATATGTCAAAAACTAAACTAAATCAAGATCTCATATTCAAAAGAATAGCTAGAAAAATGAACATAACTCATGGTAAAGTAGAAAAAAAGTAATAAAGACAGTGAGAACACAAGTCCTAGATTAAATGAAGAAACGTCGACAGAAAGAAAACCTAAATATTTAGAAGTATTAAGAGGGGGGAGAAGCAGGAGCAGGTAATGATAACTCAGGAGAAGAAGAGGATGGAGCAGTAGAAGAAGGAGAAGGAGTGTGCAGTGGAAGATTTGAACTTGAAGAAGAGGGGGAAGAACCAGACTTTAGGCTTTGATCACGAATAATCAAAAATCGTGATATACGGTCGTCTTTACTTAAATCAGACATTCCAGTACTATAAGCACCAAAATCGCCTTCTGACTGTTCAATTGCAGCAGCACGAGCTTCTCGGTAAAACTTGGAATTCCTGTAATTCGAATACACCGAAAAGATGATAAGTAAGGAAAGGATCAGCGCAAAAACTATCATTCCCTCATCGTCTTCTTTTTTAAAGTCACCCTTTGCTTTATGATTTTGTTCAAAATCAAAAGAATTGTAGTAGTATTCTTCCCAGCTTCCCATTCCAGAAGAGCGGCGGTAACGAGAATACATAGGGTACCTGGGATTCGCCGATGGTTTAGGAGAAGGCTGTGGACCGGATACTTGATTCCAATGGAACCCAAAGCGGTCATACTCGAGGCGTCGTTGATGGTCGGTCAGTAAGGACTTTGCAGCCACCAAAAGACGGAAGTATTCATGCCGGTTCTTTTCGTCAAGAGCCTTTAAAGCAGCATCCTCGGAGGATTCACTTTTATTCTTGTCTGGGTGACGCAGCTTTACCAATTCTATGTACTTCCTCTTGATGTCAGCTGGAGTACATGTTCTCGGAAGCTCCATTATTTCGTAAGGAGTCAAGGATTTTAAATTTTTAGGCGTAAATGTAGTAGCACTTCTTTGAAACCAGTTCAGTCTCCCATATCCGGAGAATTGAGAAATAAAGTACTTCATGACTGCAACATTGGCTTCTCCGACAAGACTGGTAAGAGGAAGAAGCAAATTATTATAAGTTAACTAAAAAAAATGAAAAGTATGAAAGATAGACTCCGTATAATCTCTTTGAACCTAGACAATGACGGTATTTACTTCGGTGTCAGAATTGTAGAAATCACTGCAAGTTGTAGCTAATCTGGCGAGAAACAAAGCCAGTTGTTCATAACTTTAAGGAATTAGTACAAATTTTTACTTGTTCACAGGAACAGGCGGTTATCGTAGTTAATAGGAAAGTGCTTTTACACTTAAGCATAGCCCACATTAAGCAATGAAGTTACATTTGAAACATTCGGACGAACAAGCACGATGATTTAAGAAATAGATTTCACTCTTTTTTGTTTTTACGCAATTAATCTAAGGCATTGTTGTTAGTCTCACATTGGAAACCACACAGATATATAAGTCAGTGACTGTATAATTGTTCAGTGCATAAACATTTCATTAACTATATATCCATCTTTTTTATTGTTTTTAATGTTTCTTAAATTTATAGACAATGATTTATTTATGTGTTTGCTTCCATCACTTCTTTCATATAACACTACTGACACTCCATAGCGCAATATAGTATAGTGCGCAAAACCGTACCCCAACGAGATTCCAACTAGAGAGTACATGGTTAGGAGGAGTTTTATACAGAAACAACGCGCAAGGAGAGGAAGCTAAAGGAGAGTCTTCCAGCCGAACGTTTGGCAATTCGTTTGTAGCAATAATTTTGAATTCATAAAAAAAATTAGTAAGTGGAAATATCTGTTCCTCCGAAGAAGGGTTGCAAACTAAAAAGTATTGTTCGGGATTCTTCCGTTTTATGAGTCGATTTGGTTGAGTCAACACAACTGGAAAAGTATTTTGTCTTAGAATTTGCGACTCTATTTGTTTTGCATGGATAAATAGCGACCCAATATGACGAATCATATATTACACTTTTTTCGAGCAAATGTGCGATTGAACTATCGTTTCGGATGCTCGTCCTTCCACACGAGTGGACTGCTAAAAAATATTTCTTCAAAAGACGAGTCTCGTTCAGAGAATCGGGAGACTGCAGCTAAAGAGTCCCCGAAGTCTGATACTGCTGGAGAATCTGTAAATTCCAATGCCGCTTCGCAACAGTCAGGACCATCTAATTTTGAAGCTTCTGACCATGCATCCTCTCCAGTAGCTCCTGAGATTGTTTCGAAAGAAATGCGCGATACTAAGAGTCCTTGGGAAGAGATGGTCAGAAAATTCCAACAAGACGCTTCTTTACAAGAAGATTATATAAAAAATCATCCCCTCTCTAAGCATGCATTAGAAAATGCTAAGGGTTTACGAAAAACCAACTTACATCTGCAATATTTTTCTCCATTTGACAAGTATATTCGTCCTTTAGATGAATTCGCCAGTTTTCAAAACTTTGACGAATATAATGCGTTTAATGAAGAAAAATTTAAAGATTATATCCCCCCGATAGATGCTTTCCGCGGAAAGCCGCCTTCCAGTCACGTTCCTTTCAGTTATGGAGGCACAAACCAGGGCGCTACCATGAGTGATTTTTTGGTGGAAACTACCGGTGTCCCAAAAAGTTATCTACAATCATTCGTTTTTGTTCCCTTGGTTATTCGTCGAGTCGTTAACCAAACCCGTAAGGGTAAAATTCCTAGTATATATGTTATGACCGTTGTTGGTAATCGTAATGGAGTTATAGGTTACGGTGAAGGAAAGGCTGCTAACTATTCATTGTCGTATAAACAATCTTGTGCTCGTGCGGTTAAAAACATGAAAAGTATTCCACGATACGAAAACCGTACCGTGTATGGCAACTTGCATAAAAAGTTTCATGCCGTCCACCTTACTTTACGCTCACGTCCTGCTGGTAAGCAATTTCATTAATTATTGATAATATATTTTTAGGAACAATAGCTAACCCTTTTTTTTAGGTTTCGGCTTGCGTTGCAATGCTATCTTGTTTGAGATTTGCCGGTGTGCAGGTATCAAAGATTTAAGCGGTGAAGTTATGGGATCTAAAAATGGCATGAATGTTGTGAAAGCAGTATTTGAAGCTCTACTAGAGCAAACGCTTCCGGAAGATATTGCTTTACAACGTGGTCATAAGATTGTTGATGTTCAGCGTGAGTATTATAAAGGTTCCCATTAAGTTTGAGAAGTGTCATTTAATTTCTACCATGTGTAATATTTGAATCTTTATTATTCTACTTATGACTTCTCATTTTTACTTTCTTTCATATATCTTTTTGCCTACATGAATTTTGCAATTCTAAAAAATACTCGTTATAATGCATTAACGATCGCTTTATTATTTGATTCCATAATATTAATAGAATTTCTTTTACACAATGCATTGAGATTCCCAAAAATAATATACCCTACCCTATGTAAGAAGTACAGTCACAGGAAACTCGAAACGGAAATTATCTACTGGAAAAAGGGAACGACACCACCAACACTACTTTGCAGGATGGGACGTGATATCTACAAGGACGAGACTTTGCCAATCCCTAAGGGTGTTACCGTTGACATTAAGGCCCGTAATGTCACCGTCACCGGTCCCCGTGGTACTCTCAGCAAGAGCTTGCGCCATATCGACTTGGAAATGAAGAAGCAAGGCAATGTTATCAAATTCATTGTCTGGCACGGTGCTCGTTTGCACAACGCTTGTCTTCGTACCGTCTACTCCATCATTAACAACATGATGATTGGTGTTACTCAAGGTTTCCGCTACAAGATGCGTCTTGTCTATGCACACTTTCCCATCAACATCAACTTGTCCGAAAACGGTAGTGTTGTTGAGATCCGTAACTTCTTGGGTGAGCGTATCACTCGTGTCATCAAGTGCTTGCCCGGTGTTACCGTTTCCATGTCCTCTAACGTCAAGGATGAATTGATCATCGAGGGTAACTCTTTGGAAAACGTCTCACAATCTGCCGCCAACATTAAGCAAATTTGTAATGTCCGTAACAAGGATATTCGTAAGTTTTTGGATGGTATCTACGTTTCTGAGCGTGGTAACATTACCGAACTTGAGTAGACTTAATACATACGATTTGTTTGGCTAAAGTGTCTTGTTAAAAAGATTTTAATTTTTGTGCATATAGAAATTCAACGGTAGTATCAAGTTACAAGTTTTTTAGTAGGTTACTTTTGTAAAGGTTACTAGTATATGCGTATTTTGACAAGAATTGTATATATTCTAATTAAGGACGTCAGGATTCAGAATGTTTGGGACATCGTAAATGATTAGACACTAGTTTGAGTAGAAACGGATTGTTGAATCCGAGCTTGCTTTTTTAAGGCACGCTTGCGAACATCAAGATGCATTGCAGCAACTTGGTTTACAACCAAATATTTAACACTTCCAAGGAGTTCTTCTAAAGACCAACTCATTATGGCATGACTAGGGTATGGTTGACTGATGTAAGGAGCGCTTCCACCACGTTGGACATTGATGCTGCTCAAGGCTTCACGGACAAATGCTTTGGGAGTAGGAGTAGTAAAGTTGGCTCGGCGGATCTTTGACATGGATGACACAACAAGATAAGAGTTATAACACCAAACGTCAATACCTTCAGGTTTAACTTCTTCAGCCATAGATGCAGACCAGTTGGATAAAAATGCCTTAGAACCGGCATATGTACTCAAATAAGGGGAAGGAATGAGACCCGCAAATGAACCCATGGTTAAGATCAAACAGCGAGGGCCCTTCTTGTCTTTGCGACGTTGTTCAGACATGATGGGAAGGATGGCTTTCGTGGTATGAAGAGTTCCGAAGCAGTTGATATGCATGATGTTGTCCATCTCTGTCTCAGGTGTTTCTTCAAAGCTGGTTGGCATAACGTGGGATTGGCCGACATTATTAATTAAAACAGTGATAGGCAAATCTTTCAATTCTTCAGTAATTTTTTCGAATGAGGCCTTGTTTGCGGTGGAATAATCTAAAGCGATGGTACGTGTCTGAATTTTAGCAACGGTTTCGAGCTCTTGAGCGAAAGCAGTCAGCTTCTCTTGAGTACGACTAATTAAAACAATATTAAATCCACTAGCAGCAAGTTGAATAGCATATTCTTTTCCAATGCCATCGGTAGCGCCAGTAACGACTGCCCAAGCACCCTGCTTGGCACCATAAACAGTAAGCTAATGAGATCAGTTAGTAATGCGGACCAGAGATGAAGGTCTAATTAATGAATTACCTTCGTTCCTTTAGCAAGATAATTATTGTAGAGGAATTGAGCAAGCGATTTAGCTTTCAATAGGGTAAATACAATTCCGAAGACGGAGAAAACGGTAACTGCCGTAGAGCAACTGGAAGATGGAGCAATGTCTAAAATCGCATTAGCATTTTCTTGTAAGAACTAACATTTCATAACAAAACCTACTTTCAACACTCATATTGCAGTATTGCTAATGGCATACTCTTTCAAGTTCATTAGTTTACTTAGCTGGTCAGTATACGGATGTATAATGTTGTCGTTAATCTCATTTAAGGTACGCTAACAAATACTTTGTTACAAAACAATGGTTGTAAATGAATAGTAAAGACAGAAATCTTTGTAAATTTAATAAAAGCGTTATATTTTGCAAAGAAACTAAATTAGGGACAGACTGCGGTATTCACTAAGACAAGTATGAACCGACATAGCAAGAGAAGATTGTGAAAAGCAACTATCCATATTAACGTTAAAAAAGGATGTAAAAGAATGATATTTTGAAAAAGGAAAGTTTCAGCAATTAACAAAAGTTTCGTACTTTATTATAAAACTTTCAAGAAATGATAGCTCTTTTGTGAAGCTAATGCCTTCTGTGACGGTAGACAGAAACAGTGAAGAATGAAGAGGAAATAAAGCATTGCATAGTTATCCTTAAGAAAAAAAAAGAAAAAATCGGATTCAAAGAGCAAAGAAGGTGGTATAGGCACGCGGATTTTGTAAATATTAGGAAACCTCTATATTTATGATTCCTTTTTAAAAACGTGAAGCTATCCCAGAATGAATGTGGTGTATGATTGCTTCACCTCATAAAGTCATGGCGATCTTGGAGACATTAACTTAGACTAGAAGAACTGTTTTTTAAACTCAAATAAGTTGTCCAGACCATCGCCATTGCATTCACAAATACAACTTGAAAAACAAAGGGAATAAAATTGAAGTTAATAAACTGTGCAGCTGGCCATAGAACGTAGTTCGCCTTGGTTAATTAGCATTTTCATGAAAGTTCTCTGACGTGTGTTTTTTAATGACGAACCTTTAGAGTAGGATAATAGTTTTTTTTGAAGAAAGTCTTGATCTTGTCTGCCGATTTGCATTCGGTAATGCCCTATCGTAACGATTAGAAATCCATCAATGGACGGTTTTCCGGAGAGGAATAGAGAAGAAAAGAATCACATACCATAAATAGAAAGAAAAATCCGAGACCAAATGGGGCAAATACCAGTTGATCAATAGCTACTCGAAGTAGATTGCATAAAAATTCATTTTCTCCTCGCACCACGTTCTTCAGGCCTGCAAACCAATGATACTATCGTTTTAGTAAGTTAGAAAACAGAAAGACAACAATTTTTCATGTTAGCCTACCTGAATTGGTGTAAGACACAAGCCTATAGAAAGGTTAGCGTAAATTGACTCGCACATTACAGAAGCATTGAAGGCACAATGCAACACTTACCATAGAAAGCATATCGGACTGTTCGATAAAAATCTATTTTATTCGTTTTTGCAGGTAAAAGGATCGAGTTTCCGTACTTCTCCAACGTTATGTCGCGTTTCTTTTGAAACTCCATTGACTTGTAAGAGTCTACGGCCTGTGCTACCAAATCCGATATAGAACCTAAAGTAGCATTCAACAATCCCAATGTAAGAACGGGATGAAGTTCATATTTAGCGTTGAAATGGTATACAAAGAAAAACAGCAAACATGTGCACAAAGCCAAGCCATAGAAACTACAGCAATTAGCATATTTTTATTCAACAAAAAATAAAATACTTACATGGACTTTTCTATCAACATTCTCAATATTTTTAGGGCACTTGACGAACGAGAACAGTGGGACTTTGTGTAGGTGATTTGATGGAAGATTCATTACGTAGCTTTAGTAAATACAGAAAGTTGATTTTGTGAAACATCAGATATGAAGACTATGTAGTTTTACATTTTAGTTATAAACTACGCTGTTCTCTTTACTCTTCTCTTTCTTTAAAGAACCTTGCGCCGTCATTGTATTACAATTTTGCAGCAGCTTCTTAAAATGTGTTGGTTGCAAAGACATATTCCTTTTTAAGTATTATCATTAGGAGTCTTGAACTATTATTTATTCTATCTTATTCATTCATACATTTATACATTGTTTTCAGTGTTTCATTGATTGTGTGTATATCACAAGAATTTGTTTACAATTTTGAGTAATTCACTGGTCCACTGTATCGTCTATTGTGAATTTCGAAAGCGCGCGCAAATCTGAGGTGGGTACAGATTCTAAGAAAAGAGCAGCCAAATTGTGTCTTTTATTCAGTTGGAAATTCTGCTTGAAATTTTCCTTTAGAAACGCTTATTATTTAACTTGAATAGAACATTGTAAACTGTTTTTTCTGAAGCTTCAGTGACGACGTGAAAAATCATACATTGACGCACTTTGCCTCAATGGAATACCTTTTTAGAAGCCCGGTTGATGTTGATATTCATTTGGACAATGAAGAAGAACGGTCTTTTGTCGATATTGAATTTGAGCACGGACGAAAGGACAAGGCTCCAGTTTATGGCAGCGATGAATCTGTAAAAGGCGCGGTATGTATCAAAGCAGAGGACAGTAGTGACATGAAGAGGTTTCTCAAAGGATTCTACTTGTTTTTATTGATTTCAATTGCTAATGGGTATTTTCGGAATAGGTTATGATTCGGTTGAAGGATGGAAGAAAGTTAGACCATAATGGAATCAAGATCGAATTTGTCGGATGTATAGAAAACATGTATGACAAAGGAAATGTTCACGAGTTTACCAGAAGCGTGCAAGAGCTTGCTTCTCCTGGAGAAATGCGACAGGCCCAAATGTACGAGTTTGAGTTTAAACATGTGGAAAAGCCATACGAATCGTACTTTGGGAAGAATGTCAAGTTGCGTTACTTTTGTAGAGTTACAGTAACACGGAAAATGGCAGATGTAATCCGCGAAAAAGATTTATGGGTTTACCGGTATGAGAATGAGCCCGAGACGAGCAATCTCATCAAGATGGATGTTGGTATCGATGATTGTCTACACATTGAGTTTGAATATACCAAGAACAAGTATCATTTACGTGATGTGATTGTAGGGAAAATCTATTTCATTCTTGTCCGAATCAAAGTTCAGCGCATGGAAGTGAATATTATACGACGAGAGACGATTGGGACTCCACCGAATCAGTATAGCAACAGTGAAACAGTAACGCGATTTCAAGTGATGGATGGCAATCCGAATCGTGGAGAAACGATTCCTTTGCGCATGTTTTTAAATGGCTACTCATTAACACCTACTTTTCGCGACGTCAACAAGAAGTTCAATGTACGCTACTATTTGAGTTTGATTCTCATTGACGAAGATCAGCGACGTTACTTTAAACAATCGGAAATTACATTGTGGAGGCGAAAAGATGAACAGGGAGTCGTTGCATAGTTTGTATTTCGAGTGAGTAAAACGCTGCAAAAGGACAAGAGGAAAGAAAAATGAAACAAAGCGATAAAGTCAATAATAGCTGGGTTGCTTTTTATCCCTCTCTTTCTCTTTTTTTTTTCTTTTTCTTTTGTTTGTTCTTTCATCCAGTTCTCTTGAAACTATACCTTCTACGAAAGCACGCACGACTACAATCTTTTTCATGATCATGATTCCTGCTAATACTAATGAATATGTTGTTTTCCTACCTTACGAAACAAGATGAAAAAGTGAAACTAGTAAATTAGCCCAAGATTTTCAATAGGAAAAAGTACGTACAGAACGAAGCGCACCAGTAGGTCAGTAATCAGTAACTAAATAGGCACACATATATATATATATCTAAAGGAAATGTGGAAAGCTAAGCTATAAAATGAACTTTTAGTATTTGTGCTTAATATCCTCGTCCTTGTCCTTCATAATCTTCTCAACTAAATCGTATGCAATCTTCTGAGAAACTTCGGGAGAATTTTCAATGTTTATGGTATAGGCATCCTTTTCGTTCTCGTTGGGTGCTTGCATATCGCGTAATTGGCTGTCTACCATGTCGGCTTTCATGTAGTGATTCTTCCGGGCCTTGGTTCTCTCAACCAAGACTTCTTTAGAGGCCATCAAGTAGAGGAAGTGGACACTTCCAGGACGGTGCTTTAGAGATTCACGGAGGACATCTCTATAGGCCACCTTTAAAGCTGAGCAAGTCATAACGAGTCCTTTTACTTTTGGGTCATCCAGCTGCAAAGCGCACGCGCCTCCGCAGTTATAAAGCCAACCCCAACGGTCTTCATCATTTAAAGGGTGACCGGAACTCATTTTCTCGACGTTTGCCTTGGGATGTAAGTCATCGCCCTCGATGTAATCATAGTCAAGCTTTTCAGCTAAAAACTTGGCCATTGTAGTTTTTCCTGAACCAGAGGGTCCGATGATGAAGAAAACGGCTTTCTTGTCCAAATGTTGAGGGTTCAGCGACATTATTTTAAAAGAAATCTACGTGTCCAAGAAGTATAGGAGATAGAAGTTTCAATAGAATGGTACTCTTTATTAAGTTGAAAGAAAAGGAAATCAAGAAAAAGCAATTTTTTTGAAGGATCCAAAGAGATGTTTAGAAAGGAGAAAATGTGTTGTTGTATTCGCGTCGACACTATTAAATGCTGCGTATTTGACTTGTGAAAGGAAAACTCTAACGGAATAGCGATGGAAAACGGAACCAACCGCCTGACGTTTGAACAACCCCAGCACCAATGTCATGGGTAGAAGTACGTCATATATTGCGGAGAAACATACAGCGTGAACGAAGTCTATAAACAATTAAGTTGGGATCCCGCATCGGCTGTTACTGGGATCTGATCGTGATAAGATTGTGAAAGTGGGGAGGAGGAGACAAAGAGACCGTGTATGTTGTTTGGAACAAAGAGAAAGAAAGAGTCCAAGGAAATAAATTTTGAGAAGAACATTGTTTTTAAAAAAGAAGATTCTTATTATATGAAAAAATAAAGGAAACAATGTACAAAGTGTCCTTCCAACCCAAAAAGTAATCATCTACTTCTAGGCGATGTATGTTGCATAACCATTTGTTATATATATGTATAGTAATACCTACAATACCAAGAAAGACAACGTGGCCGAGTGGTTTTAAGGCGTTCGCCTGCTATCAAGTAGCCCAGCGGATTCCCTTTGGGAGCGCAGGTTCGAATCCTGCCGTTGTCGTCAAGAACTTTTTTAATCTTTATTTTGTAGCTCTTTTTTTAAAGAGTTTTATTTTGTATTTGAAATTTTTTTGTTAAATAGTTTAAATGAAGTTTTGAAAGAAAATTCTTTTTATATTTTCCTCTACTTCTTGACTTGGACTACGTACTACGTTCTGTGCTTGTTAACAGGGAATATATCATCCTCTGTCTCTTGTCACTCTACTCTGCTAATTGTGTTTAAGACGCTCCAAGCCATTTTAACGCAGGAAGAAAGGATCGAACATCTATGAAAGTGTTAAAAAAAATACATGAAAGCCTATAAAAAATATATTCTTTAAATTTCATACTTTTTTTTAAAATGATTTCTAATATATTCCTTCCTTGTATGCGTTCCTGGATTTGGGATTTATTTACGCAACCGTGTAGCAATGCTTCTTGACATTTCCCATTCAAGGAAAACGCACAACATACTACTATGTTTATGAAACCTGCTTTTCGTTTGTTTTCAACAAGCGCTGTATCTTTTTCCGATTCGGAAATTTTACGCACTTTGCAACCTCCTCGTGTAAAGACCATATGGAACTTGTTGATGCATAGGACCAAAGGTCAACGCGGTGTCACCGATCGCTGGGACCAAATTCGTGATGTATACTCCAAGTTGGGCCCTGAAGAGGTAAACAAGTTTAAGCAAGAATTTGAAAACGAGTATGCTGCGAAAAAGAAGGAGTTTGACGATCACCTTCGTCAATTCTCTCTCGCTCAAATTCGCGAGGAAAACCGTCGCCGTATGAAAGAGTTGAAGCCTTTGGGTGTTAACTTGCAAAAGCTTCGTCATCCCGACCTTCCCAAGCGTCCTGCTGGTGCTTTCAATCTCTTCTTGTTGGATATTATGAACAGCGAATCCCTCCGTAAGGAAATGGGCGTCCCTACCCTTAGCCCTTACTTGACTGAGAACAGCCGTATGGTTAGTGAATCATGGAAAAAACTTACGGAGCAAAAAAGACAAGAATACGTCAAAAAGGCCAAGGACGCTCTCAAGGAGTATCATGAAGCTTTAAAGGCTAGTGGTATTCGTATCAAGTAAAGTTTCTTAAGGCACAACGGCGTCTAGGTGGACGTTGGTATTCTGTTTTATTTTTTTTTTATTCTTCATTCTTCGGTTTCAAAGTGGACTTGACTTGCTTCTATGATTATTTTCCCCCCGATGATTATAAGTATTAGATTTACGAATTGATTACGATAAATGCTTTGCTATTGTATAAGCCTGTTTCTTTACGAAGTGTAGTGGTGAGAAGCTTTTGATTCTCTAGTATCTAAGTTTTACATTCTTTTCTCTAGTGAATTATATTCTATTTTATTTTTATTTTTTATACGATTTCTTTGTCAAAGTACAAATGTAAGAACAAGAAGAATTTATCACAACGATATTTATAAATTGCACATTTGCTCTTTTATATTTTGTGTATCCATCCATGGAAAATCAAAGATTTAATAACTATTTTTTTTTATATGAAAACTCGATCCAAATTGAGATGTAGTCAACCATTAAATTTCACCACGGTTAACGATCAAAGCTTCTAATGCAGCTATGGTGGTCCATTTACGGTTTTCGGCTTCTGGGAATACTAGACTGTTTGGTCCGTAAAACACAGCATCCGAGACTTCCTCTGGGTGACGGGGCAAGCAATGCATGAATTTACAGTGAGGTTTAGCTAGCTGCATAATCTTTTCGGTGACCTGGAAACCAGCAAATTGTTTGAGACGAACTTGACGTTCAGCCTCCTGACCCATGGAAATCCAAGTGTCCGTAACCACAATGTCTGCATTTTTCGCAGCAGCGGTAGGATCGTTACCGACAAAAAACTTTGCATTTGACTCTTTAGAGCTTTCATGGACCATATCAAGAATATCGCTACGAATGTTGACATCCTTTGGATTGGCGACGCTTGTTTCGATACCAACCTTGGCACAAGCAATCATCAAGTCATGCAAGACGTTATTGGCATCACCAATCCAGGCGAGCTTCAAGTTCTTGAAACTACCAAAGGCCTCTTGGATGGTAAGTAAATCAGCTAATGCTTGTAAAGGATGGAAGGTATCACAAAGACCATTGATGACAGGACAAGATGCGTGTTGGGCTAAGCTGGCCACGTCGTCATACTTGCTAACACGAGCAACGATGCCTGCAACCATACTAGAAACCACCTTGGATGTATCATAGAAGGACTCATTCACACCCAGTTGGATGTCCTCTTTTCCAAGAAACATGGGCGTTCCGCCGAGGCTATTAACACCGGTTTCAACAGAGACACGAGTACGTGTACTGCGTTTGTTGAAGATCATGGCAATGTTTTGACCTTCGAGTCCACCGAGTTGGCAGTTTTCTCGGTTGGCAAATCTTCTTTTGGACTCCTGTTTGATTTCAGCAGAACGAGTAATTAGCTTCAAGAGCTCTTGACGACTCAAATCACGAATGGATAGTAAATGACGGGGAAATTTTTGAAACGACATAGTAAACACTGCTTTGCCTATTGCTATCCTGAACTCAACCAAAAATAAAATACAAAAAAGATGAAAAAATCAAACAAAAATCATAATAAGCAAAAAGCTGCTAATTCCAAACGTTATAAGCAGAGAAATATGAAATGCGAAAGCAACGTCAACGAGATGTGAATTTCACTAAATGTGATAGGTGAGATGGATCTAACAAGTCACTACTTCAACAATTTTGTCTTCGCTTATAGCATACCTTGAATTTTCGCCAACAGTTTTTTCGTTGGAATTGAATTTATAAATAAAAAAAAAGAGAAAAGAGAAAAGAAACAAAAAAAAAAAGAAGAGTTATCCTGGTACATCAAATCCTTGCGCTCAATCAATCAATAAAACATCAGTGATTCAAAAGATTCGGGAAATTTTTTTTATTTTCTTTTTTCATCTGTTTATTCGTAGCTATTAACGATCAGGTTGTTGTCTTCAAGATAAGATGCAAGATTTGATTCTTCCAGCTTTGTTTACAAACATTATAATTTTTTTTTTCTTACATGAATGATGGGATGAATTCATTGAAAATGGTAGGAATCTGATTTTTTATTTATATATTTTTATATTCTAATTTAACTCTGTTTAGAGCTTTTGGTCCCTTATGTTTAAATCAATCCATTGATTGCTTTTTTTTGGGGTATTTATTTATTTATTTATTTTTACCAAAACAAAGCTGATCAAGCTTATCATAAGAATAGCTCATACTATAAGAGGGATTATAACTAAAATAAATTATTTCTAAATCTCTACAAATATTTTTATAGCCAAATTCCTTTTTTCTTTTCCTTTTGCAAATTTCCACCTTTGTTTATCATCATTGAAAATTTTTTATATGATGACCATCATTACATCTCTGTCTAATCTGATACAAGATAAAAAGCATCCTACTCTCAGTTCTGCAAACTACCACCACCAAAGACACATTAACGGCGATGCTTGTTCAACTACAGCAAGCAGCCAAGGCATCTGCTGCCAAGGGCTTGATGAAGCGCCAAATGTTAAAGGGCACTGCACATTTACGTCCTTTTGTACTTTCTCGCCGTCAGCAAAGTAATTTGGCTACTGGCCAATCTCAGCCTTTTGCACCTACACCAAAGTACGTTCAGCAAGATCGGGATGCTATAGTTCGTATTTTGTCTTCTATTGGTAGCCGCCGAGAGGTTGAGCAGTACTTGAGATACTTTACCTCGTTCGAAGCCCAACGCTTTGCTATTATTAAAGTCGGTGGTGCCATTATTACTGACGAATTGGATACGCTCGCACAGAGTCTTGCCTTTTTGAACCACGTTGGTCTTTATCCCATCGTTGTTCACGGTGCTGGCCCTCAGTTAAACAAGATCCTCGCTAGCCGTGGCGTTGAAGCCGAATACAGTGACGGAATTCGTATTACAGATGAGGAAACTTTGGCTGTCGCTCGCAAAGTGTTTTTGGAAGAAAACGCTAAACTTGTGGAAGCTTTAGAGCGTTTGGGTACTCGTGCCCGCCCCATTGTAGGAGGTGTATTCCAAGCTGAGTACTTGGACAAGGAAAAATATAAATATGTTGGTAAAATCGTCAATGTCAACAAGGCCCCTATTGAGCATAGTATTCGGGCTGGTACTTTGCCTATCTTGACCTCTATGGCTGAAACTGCTTCTGGACAATGTTTGAATGTGAACGCTGATATTACAGCCGGTGAGTTAGCTCGCGCTTTGAAACCTCTAAAGGTCGTTTACTTAAATGAAAAGGGTGGTTTAATTCATGGTACTACAAAAAAGAAAATTAGCAGCATTTATCTCGACCGCGAGTATAATGACCTCATGAAGGAACCCTGGGTCAAATATGGTACCAAACTGAAAATTCGTGAAATCAAAGAGTTACTCGATACTCTTCCCCGTACTTCTTCCGTAGCCATTATTAGCACCAAGGATCTTCAAAAAGAGTTGTTTACTGAATCTGGTGCTGGTACCATGATTAGCCGTGGTTTCAAGATTAATCAAACTGATTCTTTGGATTCCCTTCCTGCCAAGGCACTCGAGGATTTGATTTTACATCACAATGCCCTTCCTTCTCACTACGCTAGTATCCAAGAATTCAAGGATTCTCTTGCCAATGCTAAACTACGCGTCTACAGTGATTCTTACAACGAATCCATCGCTGTCGTTGATGTCTCCAACCCAGAATTGCCCGTCTTAGTTGCTTTTGGTGCTTACGACCGTAACTGGCTCAACAATGTTGTCGATAGTCTTCTTTCTAGTTTGCGTACAGACTTTAGTTCTTTGCTTTGGCGACTTCATCCATCTACCAAGAATTTGGAATGGTTTTTTGAAAAGAGTGAAGGTACCCTTTTTGCCAATAACCTTTATTACTTTTGGTATGGAACAAGAGATCTAAATACCATCTCTAATTTTATCAAATCTGATCAGCCTTTTGCTTCTGCCTGCTTGTCATCCAACCCTGCCGTGACTGACCCCAAGGTAACCACCAACCTTGCCACACCTCCCAATTCTCCTAACACGGCTCAAAAACGTTCTTTCTCTACTTTTTCTCGTTGGAATTCAAATAAAATGATTCGTCCTTTCATTTCTAATGTCGCTAAACGCTTTTACTCTGCGGAAGCCCAGCAAATCCAAAAGCCCTTAAAGGCCGTCTCTAGTCAGCCATCTAAAGTTGTTCTTTTAGGTGCTCGTGGTCATACCGGAAAGAATTTGATTAGTTTGATCAATACCCACCCCCATTTAGAACTTTCTCATGTTTCTTCTCGTGAACTCAAGGGTACCAAATTGCCCGGTTATAACAAGAAGGAAATTAACTATGTAAATCTCTCTGTTGATGATGTTAAGAAATTGGAAGAAGAAGGTGCTGTTGATGCTTGGGTTATGGCTTTACCTAATGGTGTCTGCAAGCCCTATGTTGATGCCTTAAGCTCCGCTAATGGCAAGAGCGTGATTGTTGATCTTAGCGCTGATTATCGGTTCGAGAATAGCTGGAATTATGGTCTTCCCGAGTTAAACGATCGTGTTGCTCTACGTAATTCAAAGCGTATCTCCAACCCTGGATGTTATGCTACCGGTTCTCAAGTTGGTTTATCCCCCATCTTGTCTCTTATCGAAGGACAACCTTCTATTTTTGGTATTTCTGGCTATTCCGGTGCTGGCACCAAGCCTTCCCCCAAAAATGACCTTAATGTTTTGACTAATAACTTAATTCCTTATTCCTTGACTGATCACATCCACGAACGTGAAATTTCTCATCAATTAAAGCACCCTGTTGCTTTCGTCCCTCACGTTGCTCAATGGTTCCAAGGTATTACTCTTACCATCAATGTTCCTCTTAAAAAGTCTATTACTTCTCGTGAATTGCGTAACCTTTACCAAGAACGTTATGCTGATGAACCATTGATTAATGTTCAAGGTGATGTTCCTCTCGTGAAGGATATTTCTCACAAGCATTATGTTTCTGTCGGTGGTTTTGGTGTCCATTCTGGAGGTAAGAGAGCTGTTATTGTAGTCACAATTGACAACCTACTTAAGGGTGCCGCTACTCAGGCCCTCCAAAACCTTAACTTGGCTTGTGGTTACGATGAGTACGCTGGTATTCAATTGAATTAAATAGCTTACCTATAAGCCATCATATTTGATTCCCTTCCCTTAATAGATTTAAGATTGAGTTGTAAGATTTAGGATTTTATTTAGCAACCCATTTATGCTAAAATCTAATAATCTCCTTCCAACAGTTCTTTTTAGTCTATACTATAATTTCTTTATTTGATTTCAATTATTTTAGACCTTTGTTTTTTTTTATTTTTTGAGTGTTGTTCTTTTGAAAGAGAATTCTAATAAAACGTCTCAATTTTGCCCCTTTTAATCAAAATGAGTTTTATATGTTATTTTTTTATGTATTGACATCTTCATGTATCGAGTATACCACTGCTTAAATTGATTACAATTTAAATTTATACTTTGTTAATTTTTTTTTTTTTTATTTTCTTAAACATAAACAAATATACAACTAAATTACAAATTCCATAACTTCTAATTTCTTTGATGTTAATTCTCTAAAACCTTGTGGTATTCATTCTTCCTGGAAGCATCAATCTTGCCGTCCACCATTACTAATAACAGGAACTCAATGGGGTTGAAATCGTCGCAGGAGCCTGAAAAAAAGGAATCGAAGTCAGATACAGGACCGATTGAAGGCGATAAAAGTTTTTCTGCTCTTTTACAACCAGTCTATAAAGGAAAAAAGCTTGCAGATCCTGTACCAACAATTGAAGACAAATGGCAACTTCTACCAGCATTTTTGAAGATTAAAGGTCTTGTCAAACAACATTTAGACTCTTTCAATTACTTTGTTGATGTTGATTTGAAAAAAATTGTTCAAGCAAACCAGAAAGTTACTTCAGATGTCGAACCATGGTTTTATTTGAAATATCTCGATATTCGGGTTGGAGCTCCTGTACGTACTGACGCTGATGCTATCCAAGCATCTATAACTCCCCACGAATGCCGTCTTCGAGACTTAACTTATGGTGCAAATATCTATGTTGATGTTGAGTATACAAGAGGTAAACAGGTTGTTCGTAGAAGAAACGTGCCCATTGGAAGAATGCCTGTCATGCTACGAAGCAATAAATGCGTTCTTCACGGAAAAACGGAATCGGAAATGGCCACTTTGAATGAATGCCCCTTAGATCCTGGTGGTTATTTCGTCGTTAAAGGCACTGAAAAGGTCATTTTAGTGCAAGAACAACTTTCCAAAAATCGTATTATTGTGGAAGCTGAACCAAAGAAGGGTATGTTCCAGGCCTCAGTCACTTCTTCTACACATGAACGAAAATCTAAAACTTATGTCGTTCATAAAAATGGAAAGCTTTACTTAAAACATAACAGCGTTGCTGATGACATTCCCATTGTTGCAGTTTTGAAAGCAATGGGTTTGCAATCCGATCAAGAAATTTTTGAATTGGTTGCAGGTAATGAAGCTTCCTACCAAGACTTGTTTGCTCCTAGTGTTGAAGAGTGTGCTAAATTGAATATTTTTACAACTCAACAAGCTTTGGAATATATCGGAGCACGTGTTAAGGTGAACCGACGTGCAGGTGCTGCTCGATTACCTTCTCACGAAGAAGCATTAGAAGTTCTTGCTGCCGTTGTTCTTGCCCATATTAATGTTTCCAATTTGGACTTCCGTCCTAAAGCTGTATATATTGCTGTTATGACTCGTCGTGTTTTAATTTCTATGGTTGATCCCTCTTTGGTTGATGATCGTGATTATGTGGGAAATAAGCGTCTTGAATTGGCTGGTCAGTTACTTGCTTTGCTTTTCGAAGATTTATTCAAAAAGTTTAATAGTGACATGAAGCTAAATATCGACAAGGTTTTAAAGAAACCACACAGAACGCAAGAGTTTGATGCTTATAATCAGCTATCTGTTCATGGCGATCAAATTACCCAAGGCATGGTTCGTGCCTTATCGACAGGAAACTGGTCTCTTAAGCGTTTCAAAATGGAACGTGCTGGTGTCACACACGTTTTATCACGTCTTAGTTTCATTAGTGCTTTGGGTATGATGACACGGATTACAAGTCAGTTTGAAAAGACAAGAAAAGTGTCAGGACCTCGTTCTTTGCAGCCTTCACAGTTTGGTATGCTTTGTACTTCAGATACACCTGAAGGTGAGGCTTGTGGTCTGGTGAAAAACTTGGCTCTTATGACTCATATTACTACAGATGAAGAAGAAGAACCCATTATACGGTTGGCTTATGCGTTTGGTGTTGAAGATATTCACGTTGTTACCGGACGCGAATTACACAGTAGCGGTACATACCTAGTTTATTTGAACGGTATGATTCTAGGTATCTCAAAATATCCAACACTCTTTGTATCGTCTTTTCGACGTCTGCGACGTTCTGGAAAAATTTCACCATTTGTGGGTGTCTTCATTAATACACACCAACGAGCCGTTTTCATTTCTACTGACGGTGGTCGAATTTGCCGTCCACTTATTATTGTTCAAAACGAATACCCTAAGGTTACTTCTTCTCACATCAAACTTTTAAAGGAAGGGAAATGGTCATTTGAAGATTTTTTGAAGGAAGGCCTAGTTGAATATGTTGATGTGAATGAAGAGAACGACAGCTTAATTTGTGTATATGAGAAAGACGTTACACCAGAAACGACTCATTTGGAAATTGAACCGTTTACTGTACTTGGTGCTGTTGCTGGACTAATCCCTTATCCTCATCACAACCAGTCTCCTCGTAATACTTATCAATGCGCTATGGGTAAACAAGCTATTGGTGCTATTGGTTATAACCAGTTGCAGCGTATTGATACACTGTTGTATCTAATGGTTTATCCCCAACAGCCAATGGTGAAAACTAAGACGATTGAATTAATTGGATATGACAAGTTACCTGCTGGACAAAACGCTACTGTTGCCATTATGAGTTATTCCGGATATGATATTGAGGATGCTTTGGTAATGAACAAAGCTTCCATGGACCGTGGTTTTGGTCGTTGTCAAGTTCTTCACAAGCATTCAGTTCTTATTCGTAAGTATCCGAACGGTACCCATGATCGTATTGGTGATCCGTTGAAAGATCCGGAAACTGGCGAGGTTATCTGGAAGCACAAAATTGTTGAAGACGATGGGCTTGCCGCTGTTGGCTGTCCCGTCCAAAATGGACAAGTGTATGTTAATAAACAAACTCCTACCAATGCCTTGGATAACTCCATTGCTTTAGGACAGTCTCAAACGGTGGAATCTGGATTCAAACCCACTCCAATGACTTACAAAGCTCCTGAGCCATCCTACGTTGATAAAGTTATGCTTACTACTACGGACTCTGATCAAACTTTAATCAAAGTCCTTATGCGACAAACCAGGCGACCAGAACTTGGTGATAAATTTTCTTCACGTCACGGTCAGAAGGGTGTTTGCGGTATTATTGTTCAACAGGAGGACATGCCCTTTAATGACCAGGGTGTTTGTCCTGATATAATTATGAATCCACACGGTTTCCCTTCTCGAATGACTGTCGGAAAAATGATTGAATTACTGTCAGGTAAAGCGGGTGTTATGCGCGGAAGTTTGGAATACGGAACTTGCTTTGGCGGAACAAAGGTCGAAGAAGCTAGTCGCGTATTAGTAGAGCGTGGATTCAACTACTCAGGTAAAGACATGTTAACCTCAGGAATTACTGGAGAGCCTTTAGAAGCGTATATTTTCTTTGGGCCTATTTACTATCAGAAACTGAAGCACATGGTTTTGGATAAAATGCACGCACGAGCGCGCGGCCCGCGGGCGGTGCTGACGCGACAACCAACTGAAGGACGTTCTCGCGATGGTGGTTTACGTTTGGGTGAAATGGAACGTGATTGTTTAATAGCCTACGGTGCCTCTCAACTTCTTTTGGAGAGATTGATGCTTTCCTCAGATGCTTGCGATGTTGACGTTTGTGGTGAATGTGGACTTTTGGGCTATAGAGGTTGGTGTAATAGTTGTCAAAGCACAAAAAACGTTGTTAAAATGACTATACCTTACGCAGCTAAGTTGCTATTTCAAGAGCTTCTGAGTATGAACATTGTTCCAAGGTTAGCTTTGGAGGATGAATTTAAGTATTAGAATAGTATGAACGGAATTTTGGAATTTTTGGGGTTTTCTTTTTTACAAGCATAGATTAATAACAAAATGATTGTTTAAAGAGTTTATTGTATTTTATTATTTTAGCAAAAATCATTATAAGACAATGAATATTGAAATAGCAAGGAAGTCATAATCTTACCGTGTTCCGTGACTGCTGAATAAAGCTATATTAGCGTGCCGTTTCAGTTTTAGATTCTTTACACAACTAAAATCAAATGATGAATGAGAGCTTATAACTAAGGTTTGACGCCCTAATCAGGTGTTCTTTCTCGCTCTGTTTATACTTTTTTCAAAAGCGTAAATGGATGTGTAGGACCTTGATGAAATGGCCTCCCTCTATCACCACCATATTGAGGCCATATGCGATTCTGAGATTTAAAGGTTGTGTACAAAAATAGTAGGTAAACTAGGTTAGGCTGGATATAGTCAGCTTCAAAATTAGAATGGTAATGTACGCACTAAGATCGATCTTTATAATAAAAATAAATTGTTAATGCTATTGGAGTATCAACTATATTGGCAAGGCCAGCATTGAAGTCAAAATTAGGAATTAATTGAACAGGTGCAAGTTTTTATGCTTGACTATTTGAGCAGACGTGTGTTCTCTGGTTGTTCTATATGGCGAGTATGCAAATGGCCGTTATTGAATGTAACAGTAAGGAAAGAGGTTATGCTTTTTATATGATGAAGAGTCAGTCATTATCGGTTTGTTTTTTTGGTCAATGAACAGCGACTCTTGTAATAAGCAATGGTGTGAAATGACCCTTTTGGGCAATGCTGCTGCTGTACGAAGTAAGACGACGAGTTTGGGATTTAATAAGTTGAGGCTGCATTTGTTTTGTGATTTGTTCAGGCTCAAGTTTCCTAGGAGTTTCTTTTGTTTCATCGACAGCCTTCCCTTGGTCGTAAAATTGGATCCCCTTGCTTTGACGTTTGGAAGAATCAATAAGGCGAGTCACAGTGAAATTATGAACAGCCTGAGAATAGATGTCACAATCCGTTAGTTCTTTTAATAATTGTCGTTGTATAGGCTTGAATTCGTCGATGGTTTCTTTGTCTTCGAAGAACAGCAAATCCTCGTCGGAATACAAAAAGTCCGTTATTGAGGTTTTACAGTCTAAAATTCGTGTCTTCGTGTTGATATACGTGTGCAATGGGAACCGAGAACCATTAGATCCAGCACAGATGAGCAAAGACAGCCAGGCCATACAATTCGAACTGGTTGTATAAGGAAGGAGCTCAGCGATATTTTTATTTTTGACTGGAATGCTTCCTAAACATAAAGGTTTTTTTGCTTGTATATAGGAAACGAAACCCCGTGTGGCGATGGTAATCCAGTCTTTCGAGTTTGTGAATTTGTAAATGTCAGAAGGATAAACAAAATACAGACGGATGTCGCCTAGTCTTCGTTTAGCTGCTTCTACTTGGATTCTAGAATAACGCTCTTCCCTGCAATGAGTGTCCATGTACACTTCGACAGCTTTCCATAAAACATCCTTCATAGAAGTGGGATAGTAATGATACAGCATGACATGATGAACTAAAACGTTAAGTGGAGCACGTCCGCTCAGTAAGAATTCCGAGAGTTCTCGATAATGACTCTCAAAGGCATTGAACAATTTGGAGCAATTGAATTTTACAAGCGGTTTGTATGGCGTAAGCTCCATAATCTTTGGTGAAGTAGACATGCCCAGGTTCTTTTCGCAATAGCAGGATTCCAATAATATTCTGCCTTCATTATGAGGGATGGTGTATACCAATCCATTCGAAAAAGGATTCATAACTGTGCAATATGTCTTCTTCCAATTGACTTGGACACCGGCATTTTGGGAAAGTTGATAAATCCAACCTTGGTAACTGAGGGGACTTAGGTAGCCATCATATGGAACATTAAGTTGAAAGTAGGGAATTTCGTGAACAGGAAGAGTTGGAAGTTTGACGTCGGTTGAAAGTGGTTCCTGGTCTTTGAAGATAGCAGATTCGTCCACGAATTCATCCCATTCCTCTTCATCGTATGAACCCGGAAGACAACAGCTTATGGTAGTGAGCATTGATGTAACCATTCCAAAAAAGCTAAAGCCTTTCGGTATGGGTTTTAAGTTTTCAGGCGAGGTGTCTTTTTTCGTAGGACGAGAAGCGTCGTTACATTGAAACATTTTTAAGTAACTTGGATTTTCCTTATTCAATTTCTGAAAGGACATATTCGCTATCCTTGGATATACAGCATAATCTATCAACTGAGCAATTTGCCTGTCCTTCTGTTTACCCTTAGAGGGATGCAAAGGTAGTTTGCTTTCGTTTTCAACCATGGTGTCCATTTATAATTATTCCTTTAGATTGCCGTTCCAATCGCTATTACGACTCTTGAAACTGAGCAGATGCAGAATTCTTGCTTTATTTCCCGTCAAAGAAAACGATTCGCAAATAGAAATTGAATACTCTTCTTGTTAGTGGAATAATGTTGATTGTTCTTTTGAAGGAAAAATCTACATATACTAATCATTATTTATATGACGGTGTCATTACTTTCATTGTCACACGATTGAAAACAAGCCTCATGGTAAATAAACAAACTGAAGGAAAAAGGAGCGATCTAAACAAATTGCCTAGTGCTGATTGTTATAAGACTCCTGTTCTTTGATGTTGTACATTTCGTTTTCTAAACATATATATTCATAGTATTTTAGTATAAAAATAGCGATTTACGTCAGTGCAATTTTAGGTACCTGTTAACGAAACCATTATTACACTGCTTGTTGGATCTTTTCTATGCTCAATTGAATAGTATTTTACTTCTTTTTAGAAGAAAATAAATATTTGATTTCATTTGATGAAGGGTATGTACTTCTAAGGACATGTTACTTCTTATGGCTTGTTTGTTTACAGACTATAGGAAGAATGATCAACTTAAGGATAATTGTATTGTGCATTTCTATAGGTTCAACAAAATTGAATGAATGTGTGCATGTATATTCTTAATTATCTTGCTCAGGTTCACAAGCGAAGGGCTGGGACTTGAATTCATTTTTCGGTCACGAAATTGAGAAGAACAACCGGTAAGGATAATCAAATAAAACATCTTTTTTAAAAGAAATCTACAATTGGGCTATCTGGCTGATAATTCAAGTCTTCCATTGAAATAGACACGATGATCCTTGCCAGTTTTAGAACTAGAATAAACAATGGAATCATGTATCAATGTCTCAAGGAATAAAGCTTTAGTTAATTTATGATTGTAGAAAAAAAAAACATTAGAAGATTCTTTTTAAACGTTCACTTTTCCATGGCTTCACCTTTCCCAACCGCAGTATTACTACTTCCTTCCTAACGCACTACACCTACACGCATATACGAGAATGCCAGAAAATAGCGAAAAAGCTGACATGTACGCCCAAAACTCTTCGATAATTTTATTAACAAAAGATATAGTAAAGGGAAGGGAAGAGTCACAGAAGACTTTATTCCAGATATCGAAGATGTTGAAGACGAAGGTGATTTTGAAGAATTGAGTTCATCAGACGAGGATCCTTCTGAAGCATCAATGGATGAAGATGAAGAAGGATTTGCAGATGGTAAGATTTCATTCGGGGATAGTGAAATGTCCAACAGTGGATCGATGAGTTTGTTTGCTAACTGAAAAATCATAGAACCTGAAGATTTGACAGCTATCGATCCCACCAACATTACTTGTTCCTCCAGAACACGAAACAAAAAGATAGATTTTTCCAAAGCACTCCAAGAAGACGATGGTTTAGAAAATGAAGAAGAAGACGAGGATTATGTCCCTCAAGAGGATACGGTATAGAGCTTCCCAATTTTACGATACTCAAATAGATGATTACCAAGTCGAAGAATATGCGTTAAAAATCTAGGAAGATTAGTCTTCGTCCGAGAAGTATCCAGAATCCTCTTTGTTTCATTTAATCGGATTTTGGGAAACCAATCTTTTATGTCTTTGTCTTTTCCACCAAAAGTGCTATCTTTTGTCCATGTTTATATCCTCGAAGAGATACCATATGTTTCCTGAGAAGCTCTGCTAGTAATCGCTTTTGAAATGGTGTAGCGGCATATAACAAATGCTGGACAATATAGTTTCCATATTGGCTAGATGCAATATCCATCAACAAGATCCTTCCCCATTTATCTTGCGGTTCTGTGATTAGGGCAATGTAATCATTAAAAAAGGTCCTATTGTTCATTCGTAACGCTCGTTCAACCACTTTCGATGCATACTGATTTGTACTGTAAAATTCAACATTTCGAAGAATATCCGAAAATACTATCTCTTGGTCATCTTTACTTCCATGCTCAATGATATGTTGAATAACCCAATTTCCCCATTGTCCGCTGATAATAGAATGGGTATTTTCAATTATTTCATTAAGACAAGGTCGCTGCAATGTCAGTATTTATCTTACATCAGTGTTGACATACCTTTTCCTGTTCTTTACAGTTTTCAAAAATTGTTTGCACAACTAAACTACCCATTTCGCTCATAGCGATTTGAGTCCAGTTACCTGTCAGTTTTTCATTGAATGTATCCATTGTCCCTATTGCACATGACTTTCTTCTGGTCTCCAAAAACTTCTGCCATACGTGGCATGAGTGCCTCTGCATCAAAGTCTCTGGCAATTGCTCCATTAATTTATTTATTAAAGAACTTGCAAATTTTTCTGGATAGATTTCAAAAGACTTTTGAACAACATGAGAGCCAAATGCGTTAGTTGACAGCTCGGTGATATGAGCCATCAGCTGTTGAGCAAATCCCTCTAATTGTTGTTCATCGCACTGCTCAAGACACTTTTGTATCAAAAAATTACCAAACTTGTTTGTCATTAGAGTGTATGAAAAAGGAAGTATGCATTGAATAAGGACATGCTTCATCTTTTGGTCATCCGATTTCAGTTTTTGCTGTAAGTATAAGGATGCCGACTGGTCATTCTTGAAGATGATTTGTTCAATAACGGACTAATGCTGTTAATATTTCCATCATACATTATGAAAACTTACTTTCCACTTGTAGTTTTGAGAGCTCACTTCTGGCATCTCTGTCTCTTTACAACTGTCGTTGCTTTGAGGTTTATTCGTGCAAACATTAGTCGACGGGCGGGCTGGGTTCTCCAAACCCTTCTTAAAAGACTGACTGCCATAAAATGCTTGGGAAGAGGCCGTAAAGGGTTGCAAAAAAGGAGGACCAAGACTGAAAGGATCGACTGAATGGTCGGGGACCCAAGCGGATGAAGTGGTTTGTGAGTTTAGTCGTTGATTTGACTTATATTTGTTAAGACCAAGTAGTAATCTGGGAGGGTTATCGAACGATTGATCCAATCCAGTCATGATCTGCTTTCGTTGGGAGTTACAATCAGAATAATTTCCATCTTTTGGAAACGAATTTGCTAAGTCAAAATCTTCCAACTCACGATCTTTCGGCACCACTCCTTTAATTTCAGCAGTCAAACTTTTTGGCAAAAGATGTTCAGGAGTGTAAATCGTTGGTGAAGTAGAAAAAAGCTGTTTTTCTAAAGTCAACCTCTTTTGTAAATCTCGTACTTGATTACCCTTTTTCTGAACTTCGATTGCTGAAGAAGCAATTTGTTTTTGCTGTTCCTTTACTAAATATTCAAGGTACTCAATTTGGGATGCTAGCTGACTCATGTCCTCTTCTTTTCCTCGAAAATCAGGTAGCTGATGATTAAGTCCCTTAAATTCGCTGGTATCCTCCTTTCCCTTCGGCATTCTTTGGCTAGTCAGTAATAGATTTTGTGCTTTATTTAGTCTTTAGAGAACAAATGAAAGCAAAATCTATTTTCCTTTCTTAAGGTCCTAAATGAAAAAAAATAAAACACTTAACCAAGGAAGCATGTGGGAGAATCCTGGTTGTTAATACCTATTTGTTTATATGGTACGTAAACAAAAACATTGAATGGGCGGCGGCGCCATATCTTTCGTCCTTTTTAGCGAAGTCGTATATCACAATAAAAACCATAATCAAAAGTTTTAGTAAGCTCTCCAAAAATTTAAAAATGACTCAACATTAAGATACTTTTCCCTACAGGAAACAATAAGAGTGATTTGAAACAAAGGCATCTCCTTCCAAATAAGAAATTAAATTGCTTTTTAGCAATGAACTTGATCATTTCTTCTCTGTAAGTCTTCCTTCATCCCAATCCCTTTCTACGACAATTCATGTATAAAAGAAAACAAACCCTCATTCTGTTCATAGAATTGCGTACTGGGTTTAGGGACCCGTAAATTGTTTAGAGCAGTCTACTTGAATATCGTTATATGAGAGTATATATTATTCCTAGTATGCTACCAACTTATACTTAACATATTCTCTCATTTGCTTTGCTTTTGAAAAAGGGATTGGCGCCGCGCAATTGAGGATTGCTCCAAACTTTTCGCCCATTTACGTTGTACTCTAGTTTTCATTTGTTGCTTTTCTTGCATTTTGCTTAATCGTATAGCCAGTGTTTTTAAATTTAATAGTTTATTCCTCTTACAATATTGCTTTTTTTTGTATATAAAAAAGAAAAAACAGAGTTTTAACTTATTATAAAGTATACAAATAATAATTTATCACTCTTGTTAGATAGTGATTACTTATTACTCAGATTTAAAAAAGAACAAACAAATTTTGATTGGAAAATGGATTTGATTGAAGTGGATTATTCGAGTGCTTTAGAAGATTTGACATTTAATAGTAAGCCTATAATCCATACGTTGACCTATGTTGCTCAAGAAAATGAACCTTATGCCCTGAGCGTCGTGAATGCACTTGAAAAGCACATACAAAAAGTGAGACTTTCAAAACGCAGATTTCTTAGAATCCAATATGCTAACTCTTGAACCTAGTGTCCTCCCTCATCCAAATTACCAGCTTTATATCTTTTGGACTCTATTTCGAAAAATATTGGTTACCCGTACACGTTATTTTTTGGCCGTCATCTTTTTACCACCTTCATGAACGCATACACTGTTGTTGAGCCTTCTTTACGATTGAAATTGGATCAGTTATTAGGTACTTGGAAACAGCGTTCTCCTAATTCAAGTTCTCCAGATTCCGTATTCCCTCCAAATGTAACCGGGAAAATTGAAAATGCCCTCATAAAATATAAGTCTTCGTTTCTGCGTCATCAAAGTCCCCTTTTATCTGTGACAACGAATCCGACATATCCCAATAATAATGTTCGAATGCCTTATGGTTCTACTTATCCGAGTTCTGGATCGGTTGACTTAACAGGTTCAGGAGCCCCTACTCCTGTCAACCAGGTCCTTACTTTGGAAAACCTACTTGCCGACGTCGCTCGCATGATCATCACTGAACAAGCAAGATGTATGCAGAATCCTTTCGATAGTCTAGCAAAAAAGCGTGTTGAAATACTTTCTCAATTACAGCATGTCTTGTCTACCTCCAATCTCCCTTATGAACAACTGTTGGTAATAAAAAAACAGCTGACAAGCTTGGAAACTCCCAAATCTTCATCCCAACCTTCTGTCTCGCCATATGTAAACCCGCAACCTGCTAGTGTTTTCCCCGCTACTCAGACGCCCGATCTACTACCTCATGCCTCCCATAATCTAGCATCTACAAGCTACACATCTACACCTATCCTTCCACCTCAATCAGCATACCCATATCGTGCCCCGGTTCCGAATACTTCTATATCTCCTCCGCCACCTGCCTCTTTCAGTGCTGGCAATCCGGCTAATAATCTAACTCGAGAAGAATCCGAGAGTATCAACTCTTTATTCGCCAATTTGCAAGCAGCAGGTTTAGTTTCGCCAAAAAATTCACCTCCTCCAGTCTTTAACGGCCCACCCAGTTTTACGTCTCCTATTTCCGAAATTGACTTATCAAAAGCTTCATTATCTACTCCTCATCCTGAATTGGCTACTTTATTATATAATTCTTACCCCAATCAATGTGCAAATTGCGGACGCAGATATGCCAATGATCCTGAAAGCAGAAAAGAATTGGATCAGCATTTCGATTGGCATTTCAGAATTAACAAACGAATTCGTGAGAGTAGTCTGCACGGGATCAACAGGTGTTGGTTTATAACGGAGGAAGAGTGGATTCAAAATGACGAGAAGGAGGATTTGGTAACAGAAACTGCGGCTGAACTGGAAGAACAAAAACAAAAGCAGCTCGAGTCCATACGTTCACAATATGTATTGACACCGCTTGACCCAATAGTTGCTTCCCAACCTTGTCCAGTTTGCCAAGAAAAGTTCCGTAGCGTCTGGCATGAAGAGGCAGAAATGTGGGTTTATATGAACGCTGTCGAAAAGGATGGTCGAATTTGCCATGCCACATGCTTGCAAGAATTGGAGCAGACGAAGGATACAAAGGATTCTAATTCAGCAGTTACTTCGCATGTACAGCCATCGTCTGACAATTCGGTGAAACCGACTACGAATGGCGCTCCTCCACAAGCAGATGTTCAAAGTCTTTTACAAGGTATTGATGTCCAAGGAATACTGCAAGCTATTGGTAAACGAAAGGAAAGAGACGAATCGGTTGACACGACACCACCCAAAGCAGTAAAGCAGGAACAGAATGAATAGATGGCTATTAATTTTTTTGCAATTGTGATAGTAGCTTAATAAATGTTAATATCTGTTTTATGATCTACAGTTACGTCCTTTAGAGTTGTATTGTAAAATCAAAAGTTGTATTGGAATACGTCTATGCGGGAATTAACTTCATAATAGGCTCTAACAATGTCTAATTGAAGTAAAACCGTGACCCTAAGAATTGAACCTGTTTCAAGAGATATGCTTGGGTAAACTATACACTTAAGAAGACTTTTCAAGGACTTCAAGAATTTGTTGCCAGACTTGTTCGGGCTTTTGAGCAGCTTCAATACAGTGCCACTTGTTTTCCTTCTTGAAGTAGTCAACAACAGGGGTGGTTTGGCTATGGTAAGTAACCAAACGCTTGCGCAAAGCATCAGCATTGTCATCGGAACGCTGAACCAAAGGTTCACCGGTAACATCATCCTTCATGGGAACCTTAGGGGGATTGAATTCGGTGTGGTAGCTACGGCCAGAAGCAGGATGGACGAGACGACCGGTGATACGACGGACCAACAATTCATCGTCGACTTGCAATTCAAGAACAGCGTTCAATTCGAGCTTCAAATCCTTAAGCAATTCACTAAGCTTTTCAGCTTGAACGACGGTACGAGGGAAACCGTCAAGGATGAAGCCGTTCTTGCAGGCGGGGTTGTTTAAGAATTCATCGCGAATCATACCAGCAACAATATCGTCGCTGACAAGACCACCTTGATCCATAATTTGTTTAGCTTCCTTGCCAAGATCAGTACCGCGAGCAACTTGAGAACGCAACATGTCACCAGTAGCAAGGTGAGCAATGCCGTACTTCTTTTGAATGTTGGGAGCTTGGGTACCCTTACCAGCACCGGGGGGACCAACGAGGATGATTCTCATACCAGTCATAGTGAACTACAAGAAAAATTGAAAAATCTACAGACCGAGTGTTTGGTTAACTGCAAGCTGCACTACGCGGATGTAGTATCCGTATATTCAACGAAGCAGTGCGTGTCGTTAAAATGTAAACAAAAAATGAAAGCAATAGTAGGATTTTCAATTAACATTTTATAAAAAGATTAGAAATATAGTAAAAGATAGCTCAATAAAAAACAAAACAATTCAAAGAAAAGATATTGAATGAAGGGTATGTACATATGATCGAAAGTGAAACCTTAGAATGCAAAATCTGTCCCAAACCATGAACGGCTTTTTGAACTTGGTTTACGAGCTGTGAAATTTATGGGAGCAGATTTCTCCTCGTGCCAGTCAACATCCACGAAAGTAGGAGATGATGTCTTTGAAGAAGCAACCTCAAGGATGTCACGAGCAGTTTGCCAGGAATACCGTACTATATCTCCTTTCCATCCAAATACAGGATGAACTGAAGAGCGTAGCCATTTTGTTGTTCTGGCGTCAGACGAATAGCCAGAACCCCATTCTTGGGTCTGTAAAAGATATCGGACAAGTTCAAGTTGAACGTCTCGAGTAACCTTGGCACATATAGATGCTAGAGATACAATAGGAAACAATGAATCTGCTTTTTTAGTTACCTTAACTTTTGCTTGAGGGAAGCGTGCTTGAAGTTTCTGTTGATATGTTTCTGGAGGACCCACCGTGTCAACGTAAATCTCCCTTATCTGGATACCTGAATCGTATACTTTTTGAATCAAGCTCATCGTGGTGTCGTGCGCCTGAGAATTTAGATTGTATTTGTTGTATTTACGCAGCATCCCGGCACCTAACTCCTTGGCAGAAATGCTTTGAACGGACCAGCCTACATGACGTCCAAGCTCAGTTTCTGTGTTGCAAATATCCTCCAAAAGTTGAGAGCGTTTCACAGCAGTCAGAGTCTTACTGTCGGCAAACCCAAAGTTTGTCAGATCAAAATCGACTGGACAATATGCAACAGCATAAACCATAGGACCCAAAACTGGTCCACGTCCGGCTTCATCTACACCTAAGCAAAATGGCTGATCTTTTGCGACGTCCGGAGCAATGGTTGTATGGAAGTACTTACTTTTTTCGGGAGTTTCAGTATCAATAGAAGGAGGGACGAAAGCGACATTAAACCCTTTTCCATTGACAAAATCCTCCTTGTTTGGAGAATTTAAGCCATTTTCTTCCTGGCTTTTTTTCATTCTACACGAGAATGCTTGGAGAAATAGAATAAGGAGTATTCGGTAGTGCGATGTATTTCAAAAACTAAAATTATACCTTTAATGAAATGGAAAATCAAGAAATACGCATGGAAAAGAGAGTTTATTTTTTAATGATCCCAGCAACCTATGTATGCCACTAGAAAGTCATTACAGAAATCTTAAAACGTTGAGAAGATTGACTTTGAGATTCGTAGATTATTAACAATCATTATCTAATAAATATATCATTGAAGTATGGATCCAAGTTTTCAAGCTTTTATAATAACCTATGAGGAATTAGTCATGGAGTAGAACAGCAAGGGCATTCATAGGATATTCTTAATTACTCAGTAATTTCTCATAAAAATTCGGTCAACATCTGCTATAATATATACGTAAACTTCAACGCTTCTTGTCTACAAATCTGCCAAAATATCCTCTTCAGGAAAGTCGCCAACCTCTACGTCTGTAGGTTTCAAAAAGGAGCCATGCTTATTTCTTGTAGTAAAATAACGTTTTCCTTGAATAGAGCCATCATTTTTTCCAACAGGCTCGTCAAACTCAACACCTATCCATAGTGAATTCTTGGAAATCTCCGGGACAAATCCAATGTAACGGATTGTACCATAACGTTCACCGCTGGCACAGCATCTAGAATTAATATTCACCTGCAAATCCTTAAGTTCTCTTTCCAATGACTCTTGTTTTGAGCTAATCGATTCCGTATAGGCCGGATTAAACCGACCAAGATGATTGCGCTTCTTCCATGCCAAAACAGAATCGTCGCGGCGCTCGTACTCTTCTTGAGACATTTCATATTTTTCTACTTCAGAAAGATCCTCATAGTTTGGCCTCAAGTGAGGAGGGCGTGTGTCTTCAACTATTAATGTACTTAGTTCTTCAATATCGTGAAGAGATAACAAGTCATTTTCTTCTTCGCTTGAAAATGTATGCGATTGGGAAGCAGAAGAGGCAGGTTCATATTTAATTTTCTGATATATCTCCGGAATTCCTATAATAGGAACCAGCTTTGTCTTCAATTGACTCAAAGTCCATAGGCGATTGATTTTTCGATCGGACCTTATCTCTGAGGAACGTACATTCACATAGATATCATTCATTTCTTTTAAATACCGTTTAATTCTAGATATTACTTCTTTCTAGCTGTACAAAACTTGTTGAGGATACGTACAGGGTTACTAGCAACGAATGAAATGGAACTCCAACGAAACTGCTTCACAATATCGAGCTTCAGGTGTTGTTCATATTCAGCATTAAGTGTATTCTTCATGGGTTAATAATATAGATTATTTATTCTTTGGTATTGTTTAGGTTATATTGTACCCGACGTTTAGTAAACTAAGCTTGCTTGACGGATTTTGCTTGGTATATCAATTGTGTCCTTCAAAGTTTATTGAAAGAAGTGGAAAGTCTGTTACTTCATTTTATTTATATTTTTGATTTAAAAAGAAAAAGAATGGCAGCTGAACGACATGCTTCTACGGAATTGGATGCTTCTGAGCAAGCATCAGAAGATGCATCTGCGCCGAAAGGCTTTAACAAATTTGCTCTTTGGTCGAAAGCTATGGATGAAAAAAAATCAAGTGATTCTGGTCTATTCTCTATCAATGAGACTGAAGAATTTCGAGAATTGTGTGAGGCCTGTCGCCGAGGTGATTTAGAAGTCGTTCGAAGGTATGTGAGATGGATACTCTTAGAAATAGATTTTCATTTTCATTTCGATCTTTTTTATATTAATATGCTGACAATATTCTCAGTATGATTGAAAACTACAATGTGCCGATTAATCAAGTTGATATCTTTGACTACTCACCGCTCGTTCTTGCAAGTTTGTGCGGTCATGAAGATGGTATGTTACTGTTGCACGCTATGGCTATGATGTTCAAATAAGGTACTAATTGACAGTTGTGAAATACCTGTTAGAGAATGGTGCAATATGTGAACGAGATACCTTTCAAGGAGAGCGTTGCCTTTATGGTGCATTGAATGATCACATCCGTAAAATGCTTTTGTCCTACAACATTACGAAGTCAGTAGATGAGTCTCAACCATACGCTAGTCATATAACCTCTTTGCTTTCCAACTCTACTTTCCATTTTACCTCTGACGTTACTTTTTCTGGTAGCAGTATATCTTTACCTGGGCATAGATTTTATCTAGCCTCAAGAAGCCCTTATTTTAAAGAGAAGTTCTTGAAGTTAAGAGACGAGTCAGCGATTCCTATCAAGAGAAATGAAAAGGAATTAGAGACTGTATTACGGTTTTTGTATTTGGATTATCATCCTTTGTTTTCCAAACAAGATGCATCAGCTTTGGTTTCGATTGCCAAGAAATTTTCTTTGACCGATTTCGTAAATTCTTTCCAAAACAATCCAGAACAAATGCGTTCACCGGATTGGAGAAAGGGCCAGTTAGTACAGACCCAGGAGGATATGGGCCGTTTTATAAGGGAGATAATTCAAAACTACAAGCAAAAGATTTCTGAACCTATTGAAAACTTGCCGCATCAGTGCTCTTTTCATGATGCTTACTTACAGTCGGAGACGCATCGCTATCCTGTTCATCGCGCAATTCTATGCAGGTCAGAATATTTCATGGATATGTTCACAGGCCCTTTCTTAGAAGGCAACCAAAGTCTACCAACTGTTTCTCTTCCATTTTCGAACGAAATTGTTGAGATTGTTCTTGAATTTTTATACTCAGACAAAGCCGATATTCCCGCTTTTCTTGCTTTGGACGTCATTTATGTTGCAGATATGCTTTCACTCGACAAAGAACGAAGTTTGAAGTCTTTGGCTTCTATCGCAATCACTAAACAAAAAGAACCTGAAGATAGTATTTACGATATATTGCGAACGGCATGGGACACATCAACCTTAAGACTAGAGCAATATGCTTCAGAATACATGGCCAATCATTTGGAAAAAATTATTGACGATCCAGAGTTTCACGAACTTGTCACCGAAAGTGCCGATCGTATTCTTCATCGACAGGAAACTGATACCATTGAGCTTATTGATGATATCCGCTATTTCCTCTCAAAACGCTATGGCATTTATCACGAAGATTTGTGTGTGGATGGTTATGTGGATACTTTGACGCCATACGAAAAAGATTATAATCAAAGGATGGATATGATTGAAGATTTGTTGATGAAACTGAATTTAGGAGCTTGAATATTTAGGAATTCCGTTTATCTATTGATGTCTAGTTTATATAAAGCGTTTAAGAAAGGTTTGAAAGATATAACTTGTAATTTTTAAATATATTATGTTCTTATTTCGTACTTAATTTGATTTCCTTATCATGTTCATGCTTGAGATCAGTGAACAACTCAGAGTCCAAAAATTAAAAAAATAAATTCTTGTTAATGTATTACTCTCTAATTAAAAAATTTCATTTTATATTTTAATGAGACACTTGAATTTCAATAAAGCTACCAAAAGTCGGTAACGAACGAAATCCTGACTTTTCCAAATATTCACGCATTCGTCAGTACAAGGATTAGGCGGTATCGTTTTAGTAAAAATTAATTGACTATGAACGAAAAATCTGATTTAGATTATGAAAAGGAGCATGTTCACAAAGTGTATGACAAAATCGCAACTCATTTTTCAGACACTCGCTACAAGGTAAGTAAACACCACAAAAGATTATAAAATTTATTAAATTAACACGAAAAGCCTTGGCCAGTTGTAGAACGTTTTTTGAATTCTTTACCTGTAGGCGCTATCGGTTTTGACATTGGTTGTGGAAATGGAAAGTATCAAAAGGTGAATCCTAATATTTTTCTGATAGGAAGTGATCGTTGTGAAAAATTGGTTCAAATTGGAAACAAGCTAGGACCTATGATAGTAGCAGATGGTTTACATGTTCCACATCCAGCAGATCGAAGTGATTTTGCGTTGAGCATAGCGGTTATTCATCATTTCAGTAACGAAGAAAGACGCCTACAAGCTGTTCAGGAAGTCCTGAGGGTGGTTCGTAAAGGTGGAAAAGCATTGTTTTTTGTTTGGGCGCTTGAACAAAGGAATTCTCGTCGTGGATTTTCTGAAAATGGACCTCAAGATGTCCATGTTCCTTGGGTTTTAAAACGGCAATACGAGTATCCTAACGCAAAACCCGAAGAGTTAAAGGGACACCATCCAGACGAAAATGTTGCTTATCAACGGTACTATCATTTGTTCAAAGCAGGAGAACTTATTGAACTTGTTCAAAAAGCTGGAGGAAAGCTTTTAGAAGATGGTTATGATCGCGATAATTGGTGGGCAATTGTCGAAAAGCTTTAGGTGTTTGGCAGTTGAAAAATGGACCTGGTGTATTTCGTAAAATAATTTAGAATATTTTTTAACTTAAAGTATTTTCTCGTGTGGAAATTGAATCTAATATGAATAAATATATAAGCATTTCTTCACTTTCACCTAATGCCTTTTTATGGCGAACATCGTTCGTAAGCTCGTGTATTCATTTAATTACGGAAACAAACTTAGAAGTAAAAGGGGTTTTCATTAAACAACATTTGATAGACTATTAATGAACCCGTTTCTTTTTCTTCTCAATATTTTTTCAATATAGGGCATTGATATTTACCAATATTATTTTCTTGAAGAGGAAGAAGACAATGCACTGCTTTGGTGGTTTAGTGGTATAATGCTTCGTTGCCATCGAAGCGACCCGGGTTCGATTCCCGGCCGAAGCAAATTTCTTTTCTTTTAATATTTTTATAATTTCATTATATCATTCATTCACTTATGTAGTCCTCGAGAAATACATTGGTGTACACAGTTATAAGACGCATTGCTTGTCGAAATCTTCAGGTGAAAACCCCGTACTTGTACTGGAAGATGTTGAAAGGTTTAAAAGCTTGTTTAACCTCCTCAGGATGTAAACAAGTTGTTACCAGAATTCGAATGTTAGTTTTCTCAGTTTAACTTGGTTAAATATTAGATGTGCATAGCAATGATTTATCCTTTTCCTCAACGCGTTTCTGTTGATCTTAATAAATGGTCGCTTCCTTTTTTTTAGAAGGACGACAGATACTTAGTTAGCAGCAGCAGTAGAACAAGCCCTATGGACTATAACAACTACAACACTACATTATGATTTAAATTGAATTCTGTGAAAGTAAACTCTATAAGTACGAAGTCTCGTTCTACCCAGGCACCAGTAGCATATTATCAAATCGGTACAGTTCATTAAGAATAGGTATCTTGAGTCATCTAAAGCATGAAAAAGAAACACATCACAACTTTTATTAAATTTTAAACACAAAAATTAACTACTCTCGGTTTCGTCTGTTTATATTTACAAAACTCGCCGCATTGTTACCCTTTTCAGGTACCATGTTGCTTCACAAGAACAGTCACAAGGATGTATATCTTTTACAGGCAATTTTTTACGAGGAAATTCCCAAAGTTTATAATACAAACTGAACATAGAAGAAAAAATGGAAATGGAGTCACAAGCCGCCCCTTCTTATCCCCGTGCTGGATTCCGCTGCTACAATTGCGGTGAGAACGGACACCAAGCTCGTGATTGCACAAAGGGTGCCATCTGCTACAACTGCAATCAAACTGGTCACAAGGCCAGTGATTGCACTGAACCCCAACAAGAAAAGACTTGTTATGCTTGTGGCACCAGTGGTCATCTCGTTCGTGAATGCCCTTCCAATCCTAACCCCAATCCTAATCCCCGTCAAGGTGCTGAATGCTACAAGTGTGGACGCGTTGGTCACATTGCTAGAGACTGCCGTAGCAATGGTCGCGTTGGTTCTCGTCCCATGAACTGTTACGCTTGTGGTTCCGTCGGTCACCAAGCCCGTGACTGCACCATGGGTGTCAAGTGCTACTCTTGTGGTAAAATTGGTCATCGTAGCTTTGAATGTCAACAATCCAATGATGGTCAATTATGCTACAAGTGCAACCAACCTGGTCATATTGCTATCAACTGTACTATTCCTTCTGTTGAAGCTTAAATGAATTGATTTTCATTGTCGCCGTTGGCCTGGGATGTGCTCTAGTAAATACTTATCTATTACTTCTGTCGATACTATTCGTATAGATAAAATAATTGGGACTTCCTTTTCTTGAATGTTTTTACTATTTATGCCATCCAAATGATAAGTCCCATCTTTTGCCCAAACACTTTTTTAGAAGGGCCTTGATTTTTTATGCTATTCGCAACCTACTAACTTATAATGTGTTGCTTTGAATAATATGGTCATTGCGAAACTTTCTTAAGGGACGAAGATATATCCTTTTTCAACGTTTGCCTTCTTTAAAAAGGCTCTATTAGTCGGGTATAAAGCTCATGATCGGTAGACTTTCTTACTTGCCGTACCCTTTTACCTCGTTTTTCCTTTTCCGATTCACCTATGCAGGATATTATTATATCTCAAGCTTCATCGTTGGTTACGGTACTTGTATTAATATTGACAAAAGGGTTTTGGTCATTTCTCATAGTAATTTTATTTTATTATTCGTTCATTAAAATAAGTATGATCGTGAGGAACATGTATCCGTTAACGGAAGTTGTGCCATTCAGCATCTCTATTCTAGTAATAGCAGAATTTCAGCATTGAGATCGAAATAGTTCATATAGCCTAGTTGCGAATTCAATCTGCGAAGAAGAGATATACTTATATGCTTTCTCTTCGTCTCTGGCAAACTGGACATGTTCAGAAAGCCAAGAAGGGTATCGTTGGCCAGGTCTAGTAATATAACCAACACCGATTTGATACATCATGACATGAAAATTATATCGACTTACCGGTTCATAAAAGTCTATAATTGCCTCTAAGCACTGATCACAAACATTAGTTGCAATAGACCCTCTGTAGAACGACCTTATGCATTCCTGATTATTCGTGCATTTAGGAAGCAATCCGCATACAGTACAATGACCAACAACATTGCGAGCAAAGTCTATGTAAGAGGATGCTTCACAGGGACGTTCCCTAGAAAGAGTAGTTCGTGTGTGAGATGGCGAGAAGAACGAAGCCATGTTGAAGGAAGCTTGGTTGTTTGAATATGTTTGAAAACTTGGATCTAGCATAACAGGAAGAACATTTGGTATTTGAACATTAGGAGGGGAAATATTTTCAGAGCAAGAATCCTGAGTTGACGGAGTCACATAACGATTGTGTAAATCTAAAACCCGTTTCCAAAACCCATCATTTTTAGGATTCAGGATCTTGCGAAAGCGGGTACAAGTATAAGGCAAATCATCCACAAGTGTATGTTTTTCCCTACGATAGGTAAAAGCAAATGGGAAGCCTTCTTTGTATGTAGCGTCGAAGCACTTAATAAATATTAACTGAAGGATCTCATCTGGACAGTCTAGGATACTTGTTTTTTTTGTATTCGGTGTACTTGGTTCATTTGAAGCCACGACAGTTGAGTCTTTGGTTCTCATAATCATTGATTGCGTGGAATATTCAGCATAGTCATTAATTAAGTCCAACATGTTTCCCTGAATCAACGATGATTCCATCGATTGAGAAGGATCTGTATAATTTGCAAAGGGATATGATGCTATCTGCACTGGTTGAATTATTCGATCAGTTGGTGATGTATATTCTCCTCCAAAGTTTGAACAAAACGAGTTTAGTCGTTTCATAGCTCGAACGTGAGCCAATGCATGAATGAATTCTTCTAGGCTTTGTGGATTTAAGTATTGATTTCTAAATTTTTTCCGTATACCTGTAAGAGTTTTTAAAAACTCGTCATCGCGATCAATATGCAACTTCACTTCTTCTAGCATTTAGAAGGTATGTTCCCAGCAAGTATTTCCTTTCTTATTTTTTCAAATTTAGCTTCAATCATTGAATTAAAACTCTAAGTTGCAATGTATAGCAAAGGTAACTATTTGGATAGGAGGAGGTCTTATTTGTGTTAACCGAAGAACGGCGAAATGAGAACATGATCAGCATATAGTTTTCCCTGCATTGTCTCAACTTTCATAAGAAAAAGCATGAAATAGAATATGTTTCATTTTCTTGCAAATATCTTTCAGATGTTCGTACAGCTCATTTTGAGTTGTTTTCTTTTTTAAGACCTCAAGGTAACGGACGTCAATCTAGAAAAGGTTGTATTCGACCGATCAAGATTTTTCCATGTCTTATAAAATAAAGTGTTTGAATGTGCGTAGGCGTTATTTCTACTTGTTTACGTACTTGCTAAAAGGGTAGTTTTTGAACTATTATGAAATTCCATAAGTGCTTTCAAACATTCAACATGATTAGCGTCTTGTATCTAAATTTGATATAAAAGTAAATGAATCTTGGCAAGAGGAAGTCTGGCAGTAGGTATATGGCAAATAAAAGTTTCTGAATAAAAGAACAACCATAAGTTTTATTAATATTTTGCAAACATGAAGAAATAAAGTCCATAAAAGACGAAGATAAATTAGAAAACATCACATATTTTAACAACGGTCATACCCAGAGCACCGATACTAAAAGATAAATGTTTTTTTGAAACAAAACGGAAAAGAAAGACAAGGTGAATGAGTGAGAGAAGATATCTAAATACGTTTAGGAAATAACTGAATGAGCGAAATGTAAATCGCCTAAAAAGTAAGGTTTTCGTCATCGTCATCGACTTCAAGACTTTGTAGACGAGCGCGAACAAAGTCAGGAGCACCTGGATTTGAAGGCATGTCGACGGGCTTGGTTTCACTCATTTGAGGTTCATCAACGACGTTGCTCATGTTATGGTCAACAAGTGGATATGGATCCATTGGTCTCTCCGTTTCTGAAGGAAGTTCAAAGCCATCTTCGGTAGAATATAAAATTGCTTGTATTCTTTCTAGCATAGTTTCATGTGACATTGGCTCTGCACTCAAATGCGTTTGCACTAAAATCTCAACTTCACGTAATTTATTAAAGTAAAAGTCCCTTTCACGTTCTAAAGCAAACATAGTTTCATTGGCTTCTGTGAGTTGGCCTTCCAAGTTGGTAATCTGTTGCTGTGCTTGCTTGGCACGAAGCACAGCGGCGGTGTTATTGCTGGGAGCATTTGTTGCGTTTAGACTAGAGCGAGGAGTAGGGTTTCCAGAACTTCCAGATGACACGTGTCTTCTTCTAGGAGCATTAGGAGATGCACCATGTTGTGCCAGGCCGCGTCCACCACGACGCGCCAAAGCATCATAATCACCACCAGGGTAATACTGGTCCCAAAATCGTTTTGCCCATTGAACAAACTCTAAGTTGTCTTGCATTTTGCAACGCGAAAGACGCTCTGGGTCAACGACTTTATCAATCCCTTTCCTTAAAAACACTTGTTGAAGAACTTTCCAGTTGTTTATGTACTGATAATCGTTATTGCAATCAAAGTTCACCTTTTTTAAGGGGACATCTTGATATATAGAATCCATAATTACAAGCATAGTGTAGCCTTTTCCACAATCTTCAATCCTTGATAGACCAAGTTTTGTGACCTACGAAACAACTATGTTAGAAATACTTTTTTGAAATTTACATTCCACACTTACTTCGTTGAGCCAAGCCAACAACTCTTGTCGAGATTCAGACATTGTAAAGATTATGGTTCTTGGAAAGTGAAAGACGCGTCGGCCTTCTTATGAGAATATCGTATTGGTAACAAAACGCGTCGTAATAAGTACTAAACAAAAGGTGAACTCCAATTTCATAAATAATTAATGAATATATAAACATAAAAGCTCTTCGTTAAAAGATAAATTCACATCTGGATTGTTTTCCCAACCATTGTTTAGTAGGGTTGTTTCCATTACCTTTTCAGTACTTTTACTTGTATTCTAGTTTAAATAAAAATTTATAGTCATATAGTAATTTTTAAAAGAAGAGCGTTTCAAATTCACGGCTTTCAAGAAGGCATGTCTCTTTGACAATGTAAACAAACCGCAGCTATTGCTTGGACTGGTTCAACTTCGTTGGTACTTTTCGCTTTTATTATATTGGTACTTGGTTATCTATTTGTTTTAAACAACATAAACAAACAGAAGTGGTTCTCATGAAAGACAGAAAAATAAATCCCTTTTCCATTATACAAGACTCCTCATTCCAACTTTTTATCAATGCTTTAACTTGTTGATTATTTTTTATTTTTTAAAAAAATTACATACTTATTCACAACAATCGCTCTAATATATAATTCTAAAACTCATGTCACTCTTGTACCCAAATTTATTTTGTTTATTTACATGTTAAAGTATTTGTTTACCATAGCAAAAGCCAGTGAGATCGATAGAACAGCCTCTAGTAATGAGGGATAACATATGCTTTTTCAAGTTTAGATGCTTAATTACAATGGTTTCACTAAAACTAACATACAAGCTCGTTGATCTTAAGATATGTTAGCTTTCAATTCACGTCGTCCACAAAAAGCAAAGCAAACCATAGCAGTGAGAATAGACAAAATAACATAAATAAAAAGGATATTCTTGCAAAAAATACATAAATTGTACTGAACTTCTTAAGTAAACAAACATGCTCAAAGATCTTTCAGTGTTACATCTCCCCGATATTTTATCTACTATGTAAACATTCAAATTCTATTAAGGCTACCTTCTGCTACGTCTCAATTGTAATTTAGATTGTAAAGAAATTTCATTTATTAAAGGATAATTCTACCTTCTATACAAATTTTTCTAAAATCAATTGATTCCTAAATCAGTTATGTATTATTTCCTAAATGTAACTACAGCATTCACCTAGAATTACTGGAAGCGACTTACTATTGCCCACAGAATCAACTCGCAAACTAACATTTTCGCATAGTTTGTTTGTGTTGGAAAATGTGACTGTTTTATGGATATGGGTAACACATGCTGAATCTGAAAGCTTGAGGAAAGAGGAATAATGAGCGTTTGAATCAAGATCTTCAATTTAAAATATGAAATTCTAATAAAAATTATCCGACGAGCAAGAATTATACGGGATTTTGGTTCCCATATTGCCGCATCCACTCAAGTAACAATATCCGTATCAATGGTCGGCGTTACCCAAGTCAAAATGAGCAGTCACAAGAAAGAATATGGGAGGGTCGAAACATTTTCTTTTCTACACAACAGCAATGTCTGCTATCAACAAGATTGTCAAGCGTTCGAGCTCCCAGCCCAGTGAAACCGACCTCCTTGTTGCACAATGTCTCTTTGATTTAGAGAACTCTTCTAAGGACATGGCCAAGGAGCTCCGCCCTCTCCAAATTACTTCTGCTCGCGAAGTCGAAGTTGGAGCTGGTAAGAAGGCAATCGTTGTTTTCGTTCCCCATCCTCTTCTCACCGCTTTCCACAAGTGTCAAGCTCGTTTGACCCGCGAGCTCGAGAAGAAGTTTGCTGACCGTCATGTCATTTTCATTGCTCAACGCCGTATTTTGCCCAAGCCTGGCCGTAAGTCCCGTGTTGGTCAAAAGCGCCCTCGCTCTCGTACTTTGACCTCTGTTCACAGTGCCATCCTCGAAGACATTGTTTTCCCCACCACCATTATCGGTAAGCGTACCCGCCAAGGTACTGATGGCCACAAGACCATGAAGGTCTTCCTCGACAACAGAGATGCCAACACTGTTGACTACAAGTTGTCCTCTTTCTCCAACGTCTACCACAAGCTTACCGGTAAGACTGTCAACTTTGAGTTCCCCGTCACCACTGGTGAAGGCTTGTAAGCAATAAAATTTACGTTTTGCGTTTGCATCGGTTCGGGTTGGATTCGATAGCTTCAAAATTTGCGTTAGATTACCAGACTTGAAATGTAATCTTTCCTTGTGTCTATGTATAAGGCTTATTCACGTTCATAACAAACGTGATCATGCGAATTTATTGTAGGGAAGGGAAGTTATTCAGAAGTTGAAGTTTAGGTAGTCGTTTTTCTCTTGTTGCAAAGTATAATAATTGATGCTATCTATGTTTTGTATAAAGCAAATCTTTGCCCAAGATGAAAGAAGGATTCGTTGTAAGTGTTGTAAATATCCAGAGTAATTATTTTTAGATGACTACGTGTAAACTCGTTGACTTGCTGCTCTACCTTCAAAGTATGAACTCGGTTTCATAGACTAAGAAGATTAAAAGAACAGTTTGAGTGTTGCAGAGTCTTCGAATACAAATTTTTATTTTAATACCTTTCCTTTATCCGCATGAAAATAATTTAGCTGGTCTTCGGCTGTCCAAAATTCAGAGTGTGTGAGTTTATGAGAACATCTCTAGATCTTTCCATGGAACGATGTGCTGCAAGTTTATTTGATGCATCTGTTCAGGACTTTCGGGAAGAGGATCAGCACCAGAAATAATATCGTATGGGGAAGTAGCGAAGTTTTCGGGATTCCATGTAGAACGCAAGTCTTGTCCAACTAACTGAATCTTTGCATTTTCCTTTAAGTAACGGCTCAAAAGTCCTGTCATCGGAACAGCGTATCCTTCAAGCAATAACTGAAGCTTCCAATAGGGAGGGCCTTCATTCCATTCCCAAATTGCTTTGCAAAGATCGGCAACCGTAGCAGTATGATCAACCAAGCCAAAGGTTACTGTGTGGATCCATTGCCGGATGGGAAATTCTTCGCAAAATACCCTAAGCTTCATTAGATAAACAATCGAATCAAGAAAGAAAAGAATGAAAGGGTGAAGAGTGCAGCACTGAAGAACAAATTGAGTAATATCCAGGCTTGAGAAAACAATCGATTTCGCTTACAGAACGGGTGTGAATTAATATTCTAAAAGCTATACATTCCAACGTTTCATTAATGGTATTCTGCTGAACTATTAAGAAATGATGAAGAAGTTACTAAATAAAAGTAAAGTTGGGTTGGTTCTAGACAAGATCGAAACCTCAGCCCATTTACTCATTTTATGGTCATAGTATATTTGGAAGTCTTCTCAGACTTTTGATACTACAAACGACGAAATATACGATTATCAGAAAAAATTTTGATTACTTTAATTATTTATTTATTTGTACACTTTTTTGAAAAAAATAAACATTCTTTGCTCTTCTAAGGTTTTGTTGAGGAGGATTCGAAAGATCAACAACGGTAATTCATAATTTACTTACTTATTAGAAGAATTATCACTAGAACATTTCAAGCCGCTTATTCACTTCCTTAATTCTATCATGGCATTTTACTTTCAAACGCTACAGAAAGACATAATCAACGATGTTGACATTGCATTGCAGCCAAATCCTTTACCTTCTCCTATAGTAAATGCACCTGTATTTGGTCGAGATACACAATTCTCGCCTCATATGGCAATTGTTATGACAGATTATGGGTTCGACGTTGAACAGGTCTGTCTTCCTTGGCGCTACTTCACAGATCGTGGGTTCATGGTTGAATTTGTCTTTCCAAAGCCAACTGATCCACCAAGAGTAGCTAAACCGGATCCATCTTACACGACTGGTTGGAAAGGAACCCTCATGGGACCTTCCAAAGATACTATGGATATTTACAGCATCCTATGTACACTCGACGAATTCATTCAACCAAAATTCTACAAAGATGATAATTTCTCTTTCCTTGACTTTGACGTTGTGCTTATTACCGGAGGTAGAAATGAACCCATGCGCCAAATGCTTATGGATCCCTTATTACACTCAAAACTGAAACCGTATCTAAAACTCTGTAAACGAATAGATCGTCAAAAGGATGGACCAAATGCTTCCCCGTCAAAAATATTGGGGACTATAGCTCAAGGTGCTTTACCTATCTACATAAATAATCCTGATACGACACTGCACGCAACAACAATCCCAGCATGGATGGAGAGAGCCAACTCCTGGCTTTCTCCTCCTCCGAATAATTCCTCTTATTCTTACGCAGCACCCTTAATGCCTACTGACAAATACTCTGCTGGACCCAATTTTAGAACTGTCTTTACAATAGAGGACGAGCATCATTACTACATATCTGGAAGATGCAACATAGACATAATTCCTTTAAGCATTGGGTTATATGATCTATATAGACGAATGCTTCAAGATCGAAAGTCTGCCATGCGCTCGCAGAGTAAGAATCTAACCGGCTCCGACGACCTCCCTCAGTAATGAATATTTTGTTATGATATTAGATACTTCTCCAGTTGGCTTGGTTTCTATCTTTTAAAGACACACCGTTAACTCTAGACACTATTATTATTTTACTATTAATTATGTTTTTACTACACACCAAATAACGAAATGTAACATATTTCATTAAACGGGGTATACCCTACTTGAGAATTCAAAATTTGTCTTCCACCAACTACGGACTTAATATATAGGGATTGCTGGTAATTTAGGGGATTCTTCATAAAACTGGGTTAATTTAATTTAATTTATTACTATTTCGCTGCTTTCAAGCTGTTTTATTTTACAGTCAATTGTGGAGTTTTTACGACAGATTTCACAACTTTGTTGCATTGGAAAATTTTTATACTTTAAAAGATATTGTGTATGGTGGACATTTCTTGAATTACTAAGTAAGTAAAAGTGCACAGATGGTGTTTTTGCTGGAAAAATTGCTTTAAATGGACACGACACACTCATTTCTATCAACATTGATTTGAGAAGCAATTGCTTTAATGTAAAAATGTTCCATGTCTAACAAAGGAGGTCTGTCATTCTTATTGCTAACATGTTTTTTGTTAGAAATTGATTCAATATAGCCGCTAAATAGAAAAGTGAATTTTGGACAATCGGTTTTTTAGTTTTTTACAAAACATTGACTAGTTTATTATTTTTTTTGAGGATGCCATCAGTTATTCCAGCTTCAACCTTAATAAATTCTTCTATTTCGAATGATATGATGAATTCGCCTACGAATTTACGTCCTACTGATTCTAGCGTTCCTTCTTCTGAGGGCATCGCATCTAAGCATGACTCTCAATTAATGCAACACATGTTTCGCGCATTTGTTGGTAAAGCATTGGATGACAAGTCATCGGGAAATGTTGCTGCATACGAGGATATGAGAAGACAATTCTCTATAAGACCTGATGCCAAAGATGCTCCTTCGTCCGTGCAGATTCAAAATCTATTATCAGCCCTCACGTGCAACGTATCCCGACTTGATGGTTCCTGTTCTTCTTTGATTATGAGCATACTTGGTTCGGTGTGGGTATCGAGAGATGAATCTTTTGTCCGTTGCTACACAAGGTTTCTGGGACATTTGCTTTCTGCTCAATCGACCTATATGCCTTTAGTCATGACCATGCTTATACAGCACATGTGCTACCAGAGTAATAGTTTAGCAATTCATTATGAACATGCTCATATGGCTTTAAAATATGTGTTAGATCTTGTCCCTCGTGCGCATTCTTACTTGTATAGTTGTATACTTGAAGAGTTTCCGTACAAGGATGAAAGTATTCTAGCACAAATGACCTATATTTCGAACGTTTTAAGTATTTGTGAATATGTACCATCTCTTAAAGGTCCTGTATTGCATGCAGTTATTGATAAAATCATCCAAGTTGACGTGGAGATTCAAGTAGAACTTGATGTTGAGGATGATGAGGATTCAGATTCTTCAGACGATGGTGCCTCCGATGTATTGACTGCGTCCGCTTTATACGAGCGCCACGCTGGTACTTCGGAGGATTTTACTTCTAGTATTCTGTTGAATGATGATCCCTTATCCCCCGTTGATACCAAACAAACTTTGCTGCAACTGGACCAGCTTCTGTATACATTGTTTTCTTATTTATCAAAGAATTTAAACCAAAGTAGGGATCGCTATGTTGTTTACAATAGTTTGATTCGATCGTTTGTTAATACTGTTCTTAAAACCTTTCGCTGCCGCTATACACAGTTCCTAATCTTCTGGGCCTCTCAACTGAATCCCGAATTTACAGACATTTTTTTGGGAGTGCTGACGGAAGTATGCTTGGATCCATCGCAACCCTATACGCTTCGTATTAGTGGAGCAATGTACCTTGGGTCTTATGTTGCTCGTGCTAAAACTTTGGAGGCCTCAACAATCCAAATTATTGTTGGTTTGATGACCCGATGGATGGAAGCATACTTGGATCAATGTGAAAACGAACTATCAGATGATTTGATATCCAAACATTCTGTCTTTTACGCTATTAACCAAAGCGTGCTATATATTTATTGTTTCCGTTGGCAAGAACTTAGAATATCGGATGAGGCTGACCCAATGGATCCAAAACCAGCAGAATGGCTCCCAGGTCTAGAGGTCCTTCATCGATCCGTTCTTTCCCGTCTAAATCCATTACGCTACTGTTCACCCAATATTGTTCACCAGTTTGCTAGAATTGCAAATCACTTGAACTTCATGTATGTTTATTCCATTTTAGAACAAAACAGAAAAGGGTCAATACGGGATGGATTAGAAACGATTGATTCGTTTTTCCCGTTTGATCCATATCGCCTATCCAGATCGTCTTCGATTGTTCAACCATTTTATAATGAATGGCGACCTGTTCCGGGAATGGATGATATTGATGAAGCTGAAGATGAACCAGTGAGTGATTATCCGCTTGTATCGTCGTTGTAAACAAAGCAACATTAGAAAAAGGCTTTCGCGAAGATATTATGGTTTACAAAGGATCAGCCGCGTGGAATTATCAACTACTGGTTAGTGTTTATTTAACGTAATAATGTCAATCGAAATTAGCATAATAAAATTGAGATACCAATAGTGACTTGAATATTTGAGTATGTTGGCTAGCATAACTTTAGCATATGACTTCTTCTACAAACAATCTAAGATTTCCTTATGCATCTAAGATATTCTGAGATATATGATTTTGGTGACCAAATCATTTCAAAAAACCAAAGAATTACACTAGTCGCCAAATTTTTTTGGCAGATATGCTTTATAGGAAAATAATTTAAAACTAATAATATACATTTTCGTGAAACAAGTAAGTAGCCTATAGATTAGTGTGAGGGTAAAGAATCAAGAGGATTCGTACCCACCCATTCCCAAACACGAGTCCATTCACCATCTACTTCAGCTTCACGAGTCCGTATACTTCCTACCTGTTCAACTTTTTTTACGACTGAATCCCACAACAGTCGACCCTCCTTCTCAGTGAGACCAAAGTGCTCCAAGACATTATGTGAATGAAGCAATAAATCATGCATTTCAATTAATGGAACCACTGGCTGAGAAGTACGTGAACTTTGGTATAAAGCCTTTTGTCTCTTTAAGGTATCGATGCAGAAACGCGAAGCAAAAGGTAAATACCTATGAGTCTTTTTGCGCAAGATAAAATAGGTATAAACTTTGTAAAGACCAGTATTTACAATAGTAAAAAGTAAAATAACAAATTTATACTTCCATATGGTTCGATAAACTTGTCGACGAAGTCGGCATCTTAACGGCACATTAGCCCAACTACGGGAGCCGATGTTTCCTTCATCCATTTGAATCTCTTCAGTGTTAGCCAGTAGGTATAAAGCTGCTTTAAAAAAATCATTAAACAAGCTTAAAGAGAGACTAGGGGATTTCTTTTCTAAAAGGGTATGTCGTAACAATGTTATTGAATACAGCGGTTGGTATGCTGTCTTGGATTTCTTATATCCGCTGAATATATACGGATCCATTTTTGAAAGCGTTCGATTCTTTTCGATTAAATCGTCGGGTAATCGACCGCATTGATACATTGAATTCCATGTTCGTAAAACGTCTAAAGATTCTTCATAAAAAATTATCACGCTTTCCTCTCTATCTGTATCACTTATACAATTTTTCCTTGGCCATAACCCAAGTTTGGAATACCAAGGTTCATTTAGAATGTAACCGGGATCGCAACGAAGTTGAAAATCTGGAAAACATGTGGAGTGTGGAGGACAAGGAGTACATGAAGCACTAAGTCCAATACTTTGTACAAGGGTGGAGCCCTTAGAGGGTACATCACAATATCCAGCACGATACACCTCATCTCTCCATAAATTCAAAAAAACTGCAACTAAAATCCCAAGCAAAATGGTCAACACATGCGGAGGATGGATGCGACGCCCGAAACAAAAATTATTAGGTAATGAGAATGTTCTTCTCAGTTTATAATAAAGGTGATAAGTTTTTTGACCCAAATTCGATGATAAAGAATGTCTTTCATGGGTATCATGATTTTGTTTACGTATATAATCTTCAAAGAGAGAATCGTCGTCAGAGGAGTCTAAATCTTCATCCGCGTATACAAGAGCAGAGTCTTTTCTAGGGGTTTGGGAAGTGGATTGTGCTTCTTTAGCAGGAGGCCATTGGCTTCGATGAGATAGTGAACCATTGGATGGAGACTGAAACAAACGACCAGGACTACCTATCGACTTCACCGGAGTTTTTCTTGGACTACTTGAAGAGATCGGTTTCAGTCTTCGCATAGCCCTTGGTGAACCATGCAAGGTAGAACTATCGACAGATGATATAGGAAAGGTATCGCGGGCCAGACCACGAAGACGAGACTTGGGGGTAGAGGACGATGGCGGAGGGCTAGTCAAGGTGATAGAGGTTTCCACATTTGGATTTTCTTCTAGCATCGACGAATGAAAGCTATTTCTTTTCGAGGAATGGGGAAGTCGTAAGTCAACAGGAAATGATGACATGCGAACTGTTTCTTCTGTATCTGAGGGAGGCGAAGATGAGGATGATCTAGGAACCGGAGTATTAGTTTGACTAGAAGAACTACGACTTGTACTGGAAGGTTGAGCAGATCTTATAGAGGAAGTACTCGCCCGAGAACTAAGGAGTGCATTTTCGTTGCTAGAGTTAAGATTGGAGCTTGCTGAAGAACTGGTGGAAACACTGCTTGAAGTGCTTTTGGTAGAACTTTTATTGACGCCATTGTCTACCTTTTGTCTACGTAGTCGCTCAACAAGTTGTAGATAATCTGCCTTCCTACCATAAACAGGATATTCAACATTTGCATTCCTCAATATCCTCTTTAAATCTGCAACCCGAAGGGACCGAAGGTTGAAATCAGGTTCAAACCACTGATCCATGAAATAGTATAGAAGAAGAAAAGTATTCGAAAAATAAAAGCTCGATCCTTAATCAATCAGGAAGTGTATGAGAAGAAAACGAATTTTGGATTTTTGTTTTGTATCTTACCTTGATACAGCGACAGCCCAATCCAGTAAGAGAGAGAAAAAACAATTAAAAGAGTGTAAATTTTACAAAAACAGAAACGAGCAATTGATGATCTAAAAGAGTTCTCTAAGGTGGTGTATTATCCGCTTACTGGGTCTATTTACTTTTCATCAAAACACTACTTAAGCTGAGGTCATATGGGGACCAAATCTATGTAGGCAAAATTCAGTCAATGAACTCCAGTTGATGTAAGTCAGACGAAAAAAAAAAAAAATTCTAGGGCCTTTTCGAGCACCTCGTAAACAAATAAACAGGTGGCAAAATACTGGTAGTGGTGAAGTGGATGTATTTAGGGAGACTTAGCGCAGAACAGACGACTACGACAATCACCCATTGCCGACGTATATGGGGGCGTTAACGAGTGGATTTCAAAGTTATCCTTTACCAATATCATCTCAACACGAATTTCATGAGTATCAGGGATTTTGCAAATTTTGAACTGAACGAAAATGGAAAAGCGAATTGGACATAGAATTCAACGTAACAAAAAGTTTAACAAAGCTAGTTCCGGCGGTGGAATGGTTTCTTTCCACGATGTAGAATTTAGCTTGGAGTCGCCATTGGCTTCGTCTCGCCATGACAAGGGAACAGTATCCCCAAAAGGAATGAAGCCGAAAAATGCTTCATCCGCTTTGAGCGAAACTGAGAACAATTTATTGTTTGAAAAGATTCGCAATGGTGGTCATGCTAACGGTCGAAAGCCGAAACCAAACGGCGGCAATTCTGGTGGTCCTCGCAAGAACAGTAATGGCTTTTCAGGCCGTGGGAAAAATCAAAGTCCTGGAAAGAACGAACACCATAACTACTTGAATGTGGCGAATGGTGCTGAAGAATTCTTGAATGGTTGTTTTTCCCTGCCCAAGCCTCCAAATAGCGCAAAGTCTACTGCTTCCTCTAGTACGTCTTCCTCCGAACTTAATTCTTCTCTTTATGCCGGTCCTACTTTTACCCATTCTCCTGCCGCTTCTAATCTCCCTATCCCTACGTTCCTTAATGCATCTGATGCCGTTGAGAAGCCTGAATCTGTCTCGTCGTTGGCTACTGTTACTTCCCCTTTTCCTAGTCAACAAGCATATGCTTCTTTATCTCCCACTCCTTCCCAGGACTTTCCTGCCGTGAGCCATGTACCTGTATCCAACCAGGGTTGGTACTCTCCTCCCGTGAGCGGACGCTCTGTGTCTGATAATCATATTAATAATCATGCTGTACCCAGTATGATTCATTGTTCTTCTACGCCTCCTTTGCAGGAAGGGATTCCTATGTTCGATCATGCATCTTATAGACAAATCTCACCCTCTCGCTTTCAATCTAATTCCCCCGCTGACGGCTTGCATTGCCATTCCACTTCAGCTTTAGATTTGCTATTTCATCGTGACCGTGAACAACGTCTTTTCCGCATGCTTCATCATGGAAGTGCTTGAGAATGTGTTCATATCACGTGTATAGTTATTTTCTTTCATTCTTACTTCATTCTTGTTTTGCACCGGTTTTCCTGGTACAGTCCCATTGCTACTTACCATTTGCTTCCTTTAAATCCTTTTTGTACATCTCTTCCTTTGGTTTTAGTTGTTGCCGTGTTCGGTTATTCAGCAAGACCTCCGCCAAAGAAAAACACTCCAGAAATGACCTCTGTTTTCTATATGATTCTCGTCACTGATGTTCCTGTTATTTTTGGAACGAACGAGTGGTTTTTCTTCAAGTCTTTTGGTTTGCGATGTTTCACTTAATATCTGTGTCGCGTCTTTTCTAATTTTTTTTTGCGGAGTCGTTTACGATTGTTACGAATTAATAGATTGGTTCTTTACGACGGGACTCATTATTTATTCCTTATTTCGTTATGTTCATGTACGATGTTGTATTGTGCTACATAGTCGGGTTTATACTCGGTCAGCCGTATATACTATCAAGCATCTTTTGAACACATGGACGACTCTTTTTTCTCTTGTCTCCTTATGTCATTTTTGATCCGTGAGGGGTTTTGTTTTGGCGTGTATATTTCTAGATTGATTGGATCTTCCTTAATATTTTTCCAATGAATTTGGTTTATGAGATTCTTTGCTGTTTTAATTATTCTGACTGGTTTTTATGTGTTTTAATTAATTCATTCCTAGAGCCTTGAATGAGGCTAGCTTTTTTTATATTTAACTATCCTCATTTCTTCGTTCTTTTTTTTTCGTTTTCCTCTACTATTTTTATGGCCATCAAATCTTTAATCGCATTTCAGCATATGTTTGATGGAGGTGTAAAAATAGTTCTTGTTACGTTTTTCTAATTCCTTCTTACTTCCTTTTCCCGTGGATACCAGCGGCCTTTTGATAAACTAAAACGTTCATCAAAGGATTAGCTGTTTTTTTTTTTCAACATGAGTATGGCCAGTCATGTGATAAATATCACAAAGGCTGTAGCCCAATTACTTGCTGAATTTCATTTTTATATTTGGCAAAAGGAGGTGAACGAAGGTAGAGTTTCTTTCTGTGGTAATGTTTTAACACTTTTAAAGAAGTCTACTGCAGATATTATCATTCATCATCCGAACATGCAAGTTTCTTGCATTCCAACACCGCTTTGGATTTTCGTTGAAGCTATTCTGATTGTTACTAGCAGTTGGACAGCTTCTTTCCCTTCAAAATGTATGTATTTGATGTTGTATCATTAATGATATAAGCATTGAATATTTCCGTTTGAATTGTTAGCTTAAATGTTTCTTTTACTGTTCTCCTTTTAAAGGACACGGTCTACTTTCAGTGAATTCTGGAAAGTAGTCATCTGCAGTGAATAAAAGCATTTCCAACATATTTATTTGTGCGTATGATGTGAGTAAGACAGTAATGCATCTATGTAAGGCAAGCAAAAGTAAAAAATTTCAAGTACCACTAGAATACCAGCCAGAAATAAAGGTACTATTAAGAAATTGTGTGTAAAATTGAATAAATATTCATTGCGGTGTATACGATTATGAGATAGTACGTAGAACGTTATCTGATATCCGAATGGACTTTAGTGTCAAATAATGAGGAAGAGTCGATTTTCTCGAACGTGCAACTTAACAAAAGCCAACTGCCATTCAAGTTTGTTGCCTTTAGAATTCATGCCAGCATATTCTAAAAGAAAGTCAAGGTCCTCCTTGGAGGTTTCAGAGAAGTCAAACCAGCCGAAAATTGTTAAGCGGACTGTTCAAACTGAAAAAAATGGGGATGACAGTGCGCCTGAAAAGGAGGTAGTTACAGAAGAAGCAATTGTTCCAGAGAATGGCGAGTCAATTGAAGATGAAGAACTACGGAGACTACGCGAAAATCAGAATGCTATTCAAGAGATTTCAAAGAAAGATTCAGAGTCAAACGACGATGCATCTTCAGCAGGATTGGTTAATGGAGACGAAGATAAACAACAGGATGAAGATGTAGAAAAGGATACAACACAACGTAATACTGGAAGTCGTCCTCTTCCTGCTGGATCTGTTCACAGAACTACGAGTCATTTGACTCCGGTGCCTGCTCGTCCTCTCAACTCACACAATAACAATACCCAACGATTGATTGTCGTTTTGGACCAAGCTTGTTTAGAAATTTACAAGGTTGGAAAGGCAAAGGATGCAAAATATCAGCTATTGAACTGTGATGACCATCAAGGTATTTTGAAGAAATTGAACAGAAATATTGCTCAAGCACGTCCAGACATTACTCATCAGTGTCTCTTAACGTTATTGGATTCACCACTCAATAAAGCCGGACGTCTTCAGGTTTATATTCACACAGCCAAGAAGGTTCTTGTTGAAGTGAATCCTTCAGTGCGTATCCCTCGTACGTTTAAGCGGTTTTCTGGTTTGATGGTTCAACTACTCCATAAACTTTCTATTCGAAGCGTGAATGGTAATGAGAAGTTGCTAAAGGTTATAAAAAACCCCGTTACTGATTATCTCCCCCCTAATTGCCGTAAAGCTACTTTGTCTTTTGACGCACCCACTGTCCCCACTCGTAAGTATCTGGAAAAATTAGAACCAAACCAATCGGTTTGTATTGCCATTGGTGCTATGGCTCATGGTCCCGATGACTTTTCTGATGGCTGGGTGGATGAGAAAATTAGTATCAGCGACTACCCTTTGAGTGCTAGTATCGCTTGCTCTAAATTCGTTCATTCCATGGAAGACTTTTTGGGAGTTGTGTAGAACAAGTTTGTGAAGGATTCCGTCTAGTATCCCCTAGATGTTTGTGGTTAAATTCGGTTTCATTTTGTTATAGATTTTGGTCTAATGAGTGCGTCTCAGTTCCTTCAACAATAAGCTTGGAGTTATTTGAAAAACCAATACAAAAGAGTGGTTAATATTTTGGGGTCATATATAAACATAAGCATTGTTAGAATCAGCAATCAATACTAATTAACGGGAATTGTTACAGATGGTTTAGATAGAATTTATTTCATTTTATTAAGATATACCCATTATGCAAAAATAAACCAAACCCAAGGAAAAGATCTGAGAAAGAAATTTCCCATAACATTAGACAGGACCAAATTTTTTATATCAATTCTTTTGATTCAAAACCTTTATTAAATGACAAAATAAGTTTTTGTAGTAAGTCGATAAGTCGACATTACCTTTTACGCTCATTTCTCCATTTGTAAACTGGCTTTCCGTCTTTTGTTTTCTTTTTCTGGCGACCTCCTTTACCTTGTAATAACCGATCTAATTGAACGCGTTCTTCAGCAGCCGCAAGCTTGGAATCTCTTTTCTTTCGCAAAAGCAATTCCCTAGCCGTTTTCTCTTTCAGCTTTCTATGGAGGCGACTTGAGAAATCTTCCACCCTCATGTTTACTTCTCCAATTTGGTCGACCCGTAAGCGATTTTCGGCTCGACCGACCAATTCAGCGCTTGTTTGGAAATGTTTAGCTGGATCAAAGTTAATTGCTTCTTTTTGTCCATCAACAAACAATGTATGTTTCCGGGGTTCTGACTTGAAACGTTGAGCTCCCACCATGTGCATTTTTTGTTCTAGTTCTTCGATTTTCGAACGTTCAATGTCTCGATGATGACGAATCCATCCAATATCTTGTGTCTTTAAAATCTTGATTGTATCCATGTCAATGGAAGAATCCTCTCGTTCTTCTTGAGGTACGCCATTTTTCGTCTTCTTATGGGTCATTCCATAGTAAAACTCATCGGGGTTTCTTTCTTGTGCCTTTTCGCGCAGACGCTTGATTTTCTTCTGCTTATCTTTATAATCCTGGGCTCGAGCCACATAGTCTTTTCGTTTTTCCAGCAATCCTAATTTGCGGCGTTCATTAGGTTGAGCACGTTCACGATGGTTTTGTCGCTGACCAGCATTTTTGAATGTTGCTACCATATTGAAGAAGTCTTCTCCTGTAAAAAATAAGACTTTCACTTAAGAAAAATTATGTAGGAGAGATGGTTCTTACTAGCTGATCTCGTACACTGGAAGGTCGAATGTTGGATACAGTGAATTAGAACCCTATGTTGAGCATTATTGCGCACTGTCGTATTACTATCATACTGAGTTTCTTATATATCTCCTAAATAGTACATAACGTTTTTCTAACACATTATCACTAATAAATAAACAATAAAGCATCTCCAAAAAAAATAAAAAATAAAAAAAAATAAATGCAATCCCTTTCTAGGTATCAGATTGTACTTATATTTCGTTTCAATAATAAAGGATGTAATTGATAGTTTGTAATTTTTTTAAAATTCTCCTTGCCATTGAAATTGAATGATACAAAGACGTCTAATCGTTTAGTGCAATATCGACAGATGCTCTCATGTAGTTGTTTTTGTTATATTTCTATTAATTTCGGAATAGGACTGTTTTAAAACTAGAAGAAAGTATGCTACAAATGTCGGATACTTTTACCGTAAGACATTCTTGTGGTAGCATTATAACAAAAAAAAAAAAAAAAAGAAAGGAATTTTATTTGATAATTTACTTTTTCTTTATTCTTTATCTTTATATATAATTTTTAAATTACATATTTTGTGTTACGAAATTTATTAACATTTCGCTTCTTTTCGATAAGTGCCCAATTTTCGTTCGCAAAAAAGAACCTTTCACCTTTCCATAACCACCATAACTCATATTCCCGGTATTTACCATGACGGTCGAAGGACCAGGGATGGAAGCGTTTCAAAATGAAAAGAAAACGCTTTATTCTACCCTGATAAGCAATGAAACCGTTGTTGCTTTTCTTGGTACGAAAAAGGTTATGCTGGATATTTTACGACATGTAAATCAAATCAATGGTACGTACAAAGACTTAACAAGTTAAATTGAAGCTAATAATACCTTTGTAGACATTGATGAAAAAACTATTGTTGTTATTATAGATAATATTATGGAAGTTCTGCCAAGAAATGTTTCTCGTGAATGTCGCTTAGAAGTATGTGCTACACTTGCGCACATAACGAAATTGTCTCCTTCCATCGCTCTTACTGCACTTTTGCATCGTCTTCAAAGCACATCGGACCGCTTAGAGCGTATCCCTAGTAGTGATATTTCAGTATCTTTTAATGCGTTGAGTTGGGTAAACTGTATCCTTTCAAACCTCCCTTCCAATGAAATGAAGTATTGGATGTTGGAGTTTCTTCCTCTTCAAAGTCAATTCTTAAATGCCGTGATTCGGGACGCTAAACCCGCGATTGTTCGAAGCGCTTTACAATCCACACGTCGCTGTTACCGATCCTTATTCCTAGCTCAGCTCAATGACTTGTCCTCCTTTATTCCTTTTCTTTTGAATGAAACCAAAGCAGCTCTTGTTCCTCCAAAAGCTTTGCCATTATATGGTATTATATTGGGCACCTGCTACTATTTCCAGTTGTCTTCAACCCCTCGCACGTTGGCTTCAGAGAACATTGACTTTCTAGTGAAAATGATCCCTCAACACATCCTTACAGCGAAACCTTTGTTGCCTAAGCTTTCTGTCGAAGGATTCTGTTATAGTGTTGGATTGCTGCTATCTCTAGATAAACTATCTAACGATTTATTGCCTTCTGTCGAAAAGGCATTGTTACGTTCTCCAGAACTGGTTTTTGCCGGTGTTTTATCCTCTTTGGTTGTCGGTTTCTCCGATTCCGGAAAAGATGCCTCGTCTTTACTACTTAGCAAACTTTATGATACCTTTGCTTCGAACTTGAAGAGCTCAAATGCAACTGTTCGACAGAACTGCTTTCATACATTTTCGGTCCTCTGTAAGCATGCCAAGGACTCCAAGGTACTTATGGAAATAGCCCTAAAGCTTACTTCTGCGTTGAAAACAAACAAAGTGACCTCTAATGAACATCGCAACCTTTATATTGAATGCCTTTCTCATCTCTCTGTTAAAGAAATAGACTCTACTTCTTTACTTAAGGAAGTCTTGCCTTTGTTCATGAAGGTTCAAGAAAGCAGTTTCTATCACTTAGCAGCCGTGGTTATTAGAAATATCAAGTCTATACTTCTATCAAACAGCTCTCTGGACAAGACTATTTACGATTTCCTTTCAAAATCCTTAGATAAGCCAGTTGCATATGAACGTCAGCATTGGATTTTAGCTTTGGCTGATTTGGTTTGGGATTCACAAACGAACGAGTCTTCCCAGTTGGAGCTTACCAACTTCTACTTAGAACATTTGAATAAATTAGGTCAAGCTACCTTAAAAAATCCTACTGTTGCTTTACAAAATGGAAGTATTTTGGCTCCCGTCGTTTATCTATGTTTAATGAACAAGAAACAAAATGATGGTGATATTAGCAAATTTAACTTTACTGGTGATTTGCAAACCTTGCTTGATGGACTTGTCAGTTCCACGGGAGAAAGTATTCTTTTCTCAAACAAATTTTCTAATAAATTAACCACGGATCGAGCAAAGTTATGGTGGATCCGTGGTCTATGTACCTTTGCTAGTGTTTATGATAAGGTCCTAACTAATGATCTGGCATCTTCTTGGTTTCAATCATTAATTAATCTACTCAACTTCACGGGCAACCAGGCCAACAGAATTGCTTTTGAAGCATTAAAGACCGCAGTGATAATCAATCCTAGTTTGCGTAAAACCATATGCTCGCAACTATGGAATCTCCATTATCAGGCTGAATCCGCTAAAAAGGATGGAAAGTTTGATGAGGAGTATAATAAGAAGTTGGTTCAATTATTGAAATCAATTCTCTTAGCAATTTCTGCCGATACCTCTAAAGTAGATCCGAAACAATTCGTTGAGTACGACTTTTATTTGATTGAGCTTTTATTCCTTTCTTTTGCTTATGTCGATCAATTTAATTGGATTCAGTTATGCCAGCTTTCACATAGGGATCCTGCCACACTTGTCACTGAACGAATCCATGAAATTGTGGATTATATTGCTACTACATTATCTGATAATGTTAGATCTGAAAAGGAAAAAGCAATGATTTCTTCTATTTCGATGATTCTGTTTGTTGCTCCAGAGGTTGCCACTCCTCTTTTCGTAAACCTTTTCCGTGGACAGCTTGTTAATCTAAAATTGACAAATGTTTCGGATATGGAATATGAAGTCTGGAAAACGCCCGATGGAGTTCTTTGGGATAATGTTCTTGAAAAGAAGTCGAATAAGATTGATAAGAATACAAAAGATTACGAAACCAAGCTTTGGGAAGCCGAAGTTCGCGCCAAACAGGCTCAGAAAAAGCCTATGAAGCTGAGTAAAGACCAACAAGTGTTGGTAGATTCACAGCTTGCCAAGGAAGCTAAGATTAGGCAGTCCGTTAATAGTATGGTTGCATCTCTCGAACGCGGTCTTGAAATCATACAGAGTATGGGAAAGGCTGTTCAGTTATTTCCTGGATTATGGATTGAGGAAGCCATTGAAGTGTTAATCTTTAATAAGGTTTTGCAATTGAGTACACCATTTACTGGAAATTTGGCTTTAGAGGTCTTTAAGTTAGTTGTTAATGCTTCTGGTCTTTCAACTCGTTTAGGAGAATCTGCATATTCAGATTCACTAGCAATAACCCTTCTCGATTCTGTTAGTGGTGCTTATAGTGTAAACGAAGATGTTGTTGATTCTTTCCTTTATAAAGTACGTTTTGCTACAGAACAAGCATATTTCGAGCCTGAAACATTTTCTTGTATTTTCCCGTTAATCAATAAGATTTGCTATGAAAATGCAACTAAAGATGACGAGAAATCGACTGAGCGCTTATTGTTGGCAATTGAAATGCTAGGATTTCAAGCTCCTTATTCTTCTTCTTTGAGGGGAATGAGGGCTGTGTTTTTGAAGGCGCTTTTACATTTGCTTGAAACTGTTCCTGCTCATTACCAGGACATCAAGAACTCGTTACTTTCTCTTGTGCAAGGTATTGGTGCATCTTACACTGATAAAGAATTGAATATTCTTTTGGAACATACTTGTCACAATGAAACTTCAGTTAGATCAGCCGTTTTGCAATCTTTGCAGGTTTTGGACTTAACTCAATTTAGTTTTATTAAGGAAATTTTCTTGGAGCTTTACGATGACAACGAATCTAATGCTGCAGTTGCTCATCAAATTTCGACACAAAACGGATTGGATGCAAATGAGGACTCTTATTCCGAGCTTTTACCTTTGCTTAATGTTAAATCCAATTATCTTCACACTCTTGTCGGAAAGTCTTTCGTCGACTTAATTGATGAGTTTGAAGATTTTTCAACCATCCTACCCCAAAAATTAATGGAAATGTATAACAGAAACGCTTTACCTTCACCTCCTGAATATGACGAGTACGGTATTATAAAGAAAGAAACTGTCGGACGGGATTTAGGAATTGTTCCCAGAGAGGGTGTCAGCATAATTTTCGTACATATTTCGCAATATGTGTCTTCTACTTTACTTGTACCATTTTTGGAATTTTTGTTATCCTCTGTGCAATCAGATGCAAAGATCCCTGTTACTGATAGTTCGGTTATTGTAGCATCTAACATGCTGGAAGCTGGTAAACAGTCTATTGTTGCTTTTGGTTCCTATCAAGTGGAGGCTTTGATGGAGTTGTTTGAAGCTAAACTCAACGTCGACACTTTACCGACCGAGGCCAATGATAGATTACGGGAGGCAACTGTAGTCCTCTTTGGAACTGTTGCCCAGCATTTACAAGAAAATGACCAACGACTAGTAGTGGTTCTCGAAAATTTAATTTCCGCCTTATCCACTCCTAGCGAAAGTGTACAATTAGCAGTTGCTTCATGTATATCACCGTTGATCAAAAAGTTACTTCCTAAATCAAAACAATATTATGATCATTTAGTAAACAGCTTGTTAAATGCTTCATCTTTTGCGGAAAGAAAAGGAACAGCTTATGGTCTAGCTGGTCTGATCAAGGGTTTGGGTATAAAAGCGTTTAAGGATTTCGAAATTATGGATCAACTACATGAATCAATGACGAACAGACAAAGTCCATCGATTAGACAAGGTGCTCTGTTTTGTGTAGAAGCTTTTTCTCGTACGTTAGGTATATATTTCGAGCCATATTTGCCTGATTTACTTCCTTTATTACTTTCATCCTTTGGTGATAGCGCAAATGAGGTTAGAGAAGCTACTTTGGAAGCTGTAAAACATATAATGAGTCAATTAAGTGCTTATGGAGTTAAGCTTTTGCTTCCTAGTTTGCTAGAGGGCTTGAATGATTATAACTGGCGCTCTAAGCGTGCTTCTGTTGAGATTCTTGGTTTGATGTCCTACATGGCACCCAAGCAGCTCTCAGTATCGTTACCTACTATTGTTCCCAAACTAACGGAGGTTTTGACGGATTCACATTCTCAAGTTCGCAATACAGCGAACAACAGTTTGTTGCGTTTCGGTGAAGTTATTTCTAATCCCGAAATCCAGAACCTTGTACCTGTTCTTCTCAAAGCCTTGAGTGATTGTACACGTTATACTGACGATGCATTGTCTGCCATCCTTAAGACAGCTTTCGTTCATTATTTGGATTCACCTTCATTGGCTTTAGTCATACCTATTATCCAGTATGGTATGAGGGAGCGCAATGCATCTACTAAGCGTCAATCTGCTAAGATTTTTGGGTTAATGGCAAGCTTAACTGAACCTGAAAACCTTGCAATTTATTTGGATCCCTTAATGCCTAGATTACGAGAAGTACTTATTGACCCCGTTCCTGATACTCGTGCAACTGCAGCTAAGGCTTTAGGGTCATTGATGGAGAAACTAGGTGAAACTAAGTTCCCAACCCTAATTCCTGAATTGTTTAACGTTCTCCGAAGTGAATGTAGTGAAGTGGATCGACAAGGTGCAGCTCAAGGTTTGTCTGAGGTTCTCTCTGGTTTGGGCTTGACCCGTCTTGAAGATGTTTTACCCGAAATCCTACAAAATACCTCAAGCTCTACTGCCTATATCAGAGAAAGCTTTATTTCTCTACTTATCTATTTGCCAGCTACGTTTGGAGCTCGTTTCCAACCATACCTTGCTCGTGCAATTCCACCTATTTTAGCTGGTTTAGCCGATGAATCTGAACTTGTTCAGACAGCTTCATTAAGAGCTGCCAAGATGATTGTGAACAATTATGCCACCAGAGCGGTTGATTTGCTTCTTCCCGAACTCGAAAAGGGCTTATTCGATGACAGTTGGCGCATTAGATTGTCTTCAGTACAACTTGTTGGTGACCTCATCTATAAGCTTGCCGGTATCAACAAAAAGACATTACAAGAAGAAACCGACGAAAACGAAGAAGGGGCTCGCACTGATGTTAACCGTAAAGTCTTGCTGGAGACTATCGGTTCTGAACGCCATGACCGCGTATTGGCCTCGCTATACATTCTTCGTCAAGATATTGCTGCTGCAGTTAGGACTAATGCTCAGCAAATTTGGAAGAATATTGTTGTCAATACTCCTCGAACTATTAGAGACATTATAACTACATTGACATCGCTAATTATTGGTAATTTGAACAGCGCTGGAAATGATCGACGTGCTATGTGTGTCAAGAGCTTAGGCGATTTATCTAAGAAGGCTGGATTTGACGTTTTGTCACAACTTCTTCCTTCATTGAAGGATGGTTTAGAGTCTTCTGACAGAGAAAATAGAATTGGCGTCTGCATTGCTTTGCAAGAATTGATATCTAGTACCTCTCAGGATCAACTTGAGATATACAGTGATCAATTCGTTTATTCTGTACGTGAAGCACTTATGGATTCAGACTTGGAAGTAAGAGAAGCTGCAGCTGAAGCATTTGATACTCTTCAAACGGTAATAGGTGATCGAGCGGTCGATGAAGTTCTTCCTGAGTTGCTTAAGTTGCTTGAGTCAGATGATAAATCAGAACATGCTTTGTCAGCACTTAAAGAAATCATTGCTCGTCGTTCCACTTCAATTTTCCCAGTCCTTATCCCCACTCTCATCAAGCAACCTATCACTGCTTTCAATGCTCGCGCATTGGCTTCCCTTGCTCAAGCAGCTGGTTCTACCTTAAACAGAAGATTGCCATCTATTCTTAATGCTCTTATGGAATCCATACTGGTTGCAAAGGATGATGTTTTACAAAGTTTAGAGGAGTCCGTTGATACCATCGTATTGTCCATTAAAGACCAGGAAGGACTCGCAGTGCTCATGGCTCATCTTTACTCATTTACTGAGAATGAAGATTACAAGAAACGATTGTTCGCTGCCAAACACATGCTTACATTCTTCCAGAACTCTAAATTGGACTATTTCCGTTTTGTACCTGATTGGATCAGTCACCTTGTTAGATTGTTTGAAGACAGGAGTAGTGAGGTAATTGCTGCCGCTGTTGCTGCTCAGAACGCTTTAACATCGTCAATGCGCAAAGACAGAATTGAATCAGTGATTAGTGTCACATACAAGTCTTTACACGATGTTGGTGTAAATGACACCACCTTGCCTGCGTTTGAAATTCCTCAAGGTATAAACTCAGTTTTACCGATTTTCCTACACGGTTTGATGCATGGCACTAACGAGCAACGTGAACAATCTGCTTTAGGTGTTGCAGACATTGTAACACGTACCGAAGCTGATAAATTGCGTCCTTATGTCACCCAAATTACTGGTCCTTTGATTCGTATCATAGGTGAGAGATTCCCAGTAGAAGTCAAGAGTGCGATTTTGTATACTCTTAACATTATACTTTCTAAAATTCCTACATTTTTACGTCCCTTTTTGCCTCAGTTACAACGTACGTTTGCTAAGAGTTTGGGTGATCCTTCGAGCGAAGTTATTCGCAGTAGGGCTGCTACAGCATTGGGTACTCTTATCACTTTGCAGACTCGTCTGGCCCCTATTGTCACAGAATTAGTGGCAGGTGCCCGTACCCCGGATGCTGGCGTGCGCAAGGCTATGCTTAATGCATTATTTGCAGTCGTTTCCAAGTCGGGTCAAAACATGAATGAAGCGTCTGCTGATTCTGTGGATCAATTGCTAAGAGAAATTTCCTCTGAGACAAATGAATATATGATCATTTGTGCCAAGATGTACGGTGCTTTATTCAACCAACTTACGGACACTCGTGCCAGACAATTGCTTGATACTAAGGTGTTCAGTGTTGAAGCCTTGGATGAGTATTCAGTTTTGATATTGAACGCGGTTATTAAGTATGGTTCAAAGAAGATTATTGATCTCGGCTTGAGCGAAAGTGTAAGTCAAGCCATATCGGATGCTTGCCAACAAACAGAAACCTATATCACGGAGAATGCCGTTTTGGCTGCCGGTAAAGCCCTTCTTGCAGATATTCCTCAAAACTTCAATGAGTCTAAGACTTTATTTGACGCTTTGAGAGTTAGTATCGAAGTTAGTCCATCTGGCTCCCAAGATGCAAAACGTCTGTCTTTGGTAATTGTCCGAATTTTGTCTAAAGAGAAATATGATATTGTTAGACCTCATCTCAATATCCTTGCACCTGCCGTCTTCAGTTGTATTCGTGCTATCACCATTCCCATTAAACTTGCTGCAGAAGCTGCATTCTTAGCAATGTTTAAGCTTGTTGATGATGACTCGATTATAAACAAGTATATGGAAACTCTAGAAGGACCTCGTGCTAGAAGCTTTAGTGACTACACTCGTCGTGTTGCATTTAAGTTGGCAGCTGGTGAGCGCGATCGTATTGCCTCCGGAAGTGGTAGAGTACAGCTGGAAGAGAGAGAGGATTTGGCTGAAATTACAGCTGTTGGCAGAGATAACGAGGTCGTCTCCAACGAGTCATGGTAATCATACTGTTGGACGAAAAGTTTGGCCTTTTTGGCTGTTGAAAAGTTAACTTATTCATTTATTTTTGGTCATTAATATTTTGGATCAAACAAGCTGTAAGCTGTAATGTCCAAATGTTGAAATGTCGTCAAAGAGACGATTACTGATTGTTTAGATCTATGAAAAACTGTATAAATGTGTATATAGAGTCTGATGTGGATTATAATTTGTACGGTTTTGGATTACCAAATGTTTCCTGTTTAGTAAGGCAGTTATAATAGTCAGGAAAGTCGTAAAGAAACTACATGTAGGGTTAACGTATTAAAGTAATAAATTAGGTATGAATTTGAAGACGATTAAGCTGCTTATAAAAATGAAATGAAGGAATTAAAAAGGCAAACAGAAATTTGATGATTTACTACACCAGAAATTCATTAGTCGGAGACGATTTTCCGTCTATATAGATAGCTTAGATTAGGCACGTCAAGTAACTGGTATAATCACTAGTCCAAGAATTCTCTTCTACTTTAACTTCTGGCTACAAGCTTTTACTCATCACTTACCATTATGGCTTTGTCACGGCAGATTCCTAAAAGAACAGGATTAAGTTTGATTTTTAAGCGTTTTTACGCTTTGCCAAGTGAGCAAAAAAAGGTATGCAAATTATTTAGCTTATCGATCGTTTGACAGTCTGATTGTTTTAAATAAATAATTGTCTTTGAAACCCAAACTTCAAAAGCAGAGTGTTGCTGCAAAATTATATACTAATTAAAAATAGCTTCTTCAATCATCAGTTTTCCAATATGATCCTGAAGTCGGCAATATTTTAAAATCTGAAGAGAAACGGCAAAAGGAATCGATAGGTTTGATTGCAAGCGAAAATTTTACTTCGAAAGCCGTTATGGATGTCCTTGGTAGCGTGATGCAAAATAAGTATAGTGAGGGTTACCCAGGAGCCAGATATTATGGAGGTAATGAAATTATCGATCAAGCCGAGTCTTTATGTCAAAAACGTGCCCTTGAAGTCTTTCAATTAGATTCTGAACTATGGGGTGTTAATGTGCAACCTCATTCAGGTTCTCCTGCTAATCTTCAGGCTTATCAAGCTGTTATGAAACCGAACGATCGTTTGATGGGTTTAGATTTGCCTCATGGAGGACACTTGTCTCATGGATTTGCTACACCTCAAAAATCAATTTCCGCAGTCTCTACATATTTTTCCACTATGCCTTATAGCGTGGATCCTGAAACCGGTATCATTGATTATGACGACTTAAGCAAATCTGCTAAGAAGTTTCGTCCCAAGGTAATAGTTGCCGGCGCAAGTGCTTATTCACGTTTGATCGATTACAAACGCATGCGTATGATTGCAGATGAGTGTAATGCTTACTTACTTTGCGATATGGCTCATATATCTGGGCTTGTTGCTGCTGGTGTCATTCCTTCTCCTTTTGAATTTGCTGATATTGTAACTACCACAACCCATAAGTCTCTTCGTGGACCTCGAGGAGCTATGATTTTCTTCCGTCGTGGTCTTCGCAAGCACGATAAGAAAGGCAATCCTGTCTATTATGATTTGGAAGACAAAATCAATTTCTCTGTCTTTCCTGGTCACCAGGGTGGTCCTCACAATCACACAATTACTGCTTTAGCGGTAGCCTTAGGTCAAGCAAAAACTCCTGAATTTGTTGATTATCAAAAGAACGTTGTCAAAAATGCAAAAGCAATGGCAGACGCATTTGTCAACAAAGGTTATAAACTGGTTTCTGGTGGTACCGATACCCATTTAGTCCTTGTTGATTTGACCAACAAAGGCATCGACGGAGCCAGGGTTGAGCGTGTGTTGGAGTTGATCAATGTCTCAGCTAACAAAAACACTGTACCTGGGGACAAGTCTGCCCTTATACCCCATGGCTTGCGCATAGGTACTCCAGCTTGTACTACACGCGGCTTTGTTGAACAAGATTTTGTAAGGATCGTTGACCTTATTGACGACGTTGTTCACCTAACTGTCAAGTTGAACAAACAAGCTAAGGATAATGGCAAGACAAAGCTTAAAGAATTCAAAAGTTATGTTGGTGATGGAAGCCAAAATTCAGAAATCCTCAAGCTGAAAGAACAAGTCCGCCAGTGGGCCAGTAGGTTTGACTTTCCTATATAACAACCGTAAACCTCTGTAGAAATAGATATTTTTAATAGGATGAAATACAAATAAATAATACTATAATAATTCATATTCATTTATAATAGACTGAACAGAGTATTGAACTTTAGCTAGTAGTCGAAGAATCCTCATTTTACGAGCGTCTGATAAGTAATTTTCTACTGCAAATTTTTGCTTTCTCTTTTAACAAAATGAATTAAATCATACTAATGCTGGTTAAAGTGTAGAAGCCAGGGAATGAGGAAATGCTGTACACAAAGGTGAAAGAGTACCTTCCAGATAACTGTTCGGTTCTGTATGTTTCAGCATACTAGGCTAATTATACAAACCTCTTCGTCGTAAGCAAGTAACATGAGGATAGAATAAGATGGAGTGCCATGAAAGTGGAAGGGTACTCAACTTACAGTCTTTTAATGACCATAACGGAGCTGACGTGAAAGTAACCTTGAAAGAAGGTAGCGAAGGAAATCAGATTAAAATAAATGCAACGAGGAATCCCGAAGAAAACTTAACAACATTGAGAAGAAGATTTCTTCTTGTTGGTATCGTTCATAGTGGGAGTGATACTGAGAGTTTGACCGCCCATGGGATGAACACCTTCATCACCACTTTCAAGAGATCTATTCGAGACAATTCTGAAGATTTCTAAAATGCATGTTAACATGGAATAAAAGAAAGGAAAAAAGATAATAATCCGTAACATACCAGTCAAGACAGTTTGGAAAGCTTCCTCTACATTGCTTGCGTCCATGGCAGAAGTTTCTATAAACGACAAATTGTTTTCAGCTAAAGGTGTTAGCTTAAAGCACATTAAAAGTATCCAATCAAGCTAACAGCTTGTATGAATTTGGTTCGTTGGGCTAACGACGCGAATGAATACATACCTGCAAAGGCCTGAGCCTCTTCGGTGGAAACAGCACGCAAATGGAGCAAATCTGTCTTGTTTCCGACAAGCATGATAACAATGTTGCTGTCGGCGTGTTCACGCAATTCCTTTAGCCAGCGGCCAACGTTATCAAAGGATGATTGCTTGGTAATATCATAAACAATGAGAGCGCCAACGGCACCACGGTAATATGCAGAAGTAATTGCGCGGTAACGTTCTTGACCGGCAGTATCCCAGATTTGGGCTTTAATTTTCTTGTTGTCTAGTACGATGTTTCTAGTAGCGAATTCCACGCCAATGGTACTCTTGCTTTCAATATTAAATTCATTTCTTGTAAAACGCATTAACAGGTTCGATTTACCGACTCCACTGTCACCAATCAATACAGTCTTAAACAAGTAATCATATTCGTCTTCTTGACACATCGTTCGTTTTCTTTACACGGTATCTGCTTTCCTATTGTCAGCAAATAATTTCATTTCTAATTCTTTTCTGAACATACCCTTTATTCTTTTCGTTTTCGTCGCTTTTTTAGCGGTGAATGATTCTAGCAAAGCCTAGTTTGTTGTAGTCAAAGTCCTGTAGGACCCATTATTGACAGTTACCCACAGCAATCCTTTATGTTGGTTTATATAGCGAATGACAGCAAATCTAAATCTATATAACGATAGTGGTTTATAATTCTCTATATGTTTTTACGCTTTGTAGAAGTATGCAGTAATGTTATTTAGTGATGTGTAGGATACGATACTAAACTCGAGAATCTTCATAATAAACAAATGTGCCAAGGCGTTTTGTGGAGACAAACAATATCGTTAATTTGGGAGTTTTGCAAATGAATTCGTATCTTATAAATATTAAATAAATAAACTATAAATTGAATGTAATTATTGCTTCATTCTCCTTGTACAAGAAGCATACATTTGGATTATATTTCTAATACGTTCGATGACGATTGATTTGCTTATTTAGAGAGTTTTATCATTTCCTTTTCATGGTTTGTTTGATAGTTGTTAATATTTATAGATGGGAGAAATACTGACGTCTAGTATGTTTGTTTTACCTTTGACACAGGAAACCTATCAACCAAGTAACCATCATACAAAGACATCGTACTATAGAGAAAACAAAGTACAAGATTCAGAAAATCAAACAAATGCAAGCGGTCATTGAGATGAAACTTTCTGCAATAAAATGCAACTAAAATTTAACCTTAATAAATGATTGAAAAATACACAACACGTAACAGGGTGCTTCTTGTTTACCGTAAGTTACATAGAGGCGAAAAGACTGTTTTGAGCATTAAGGCAATAAGAAGATCAGCTCTAGCCTTTTATGCAGATGAATTCTTTCATTGTTACTAATTGTGCTTGACCGTAATAGAATATAACATCATGATGTTACGAAAGACCTTACTAAAATAAGTTGTGTTTACGGTTCAGATTCTTGATTACTTCAGTAGCTGCATGGATACCACAGAGTAGCTATGAATGTCTATGTTTCTCTTCTTTATTTTTTGTTCTTTTTAGTATTTGTAACTTTACGGTGATTACCCTATATTCACATTGCGGTTCCAAGGTATAGAAGAAACTACTGCATTCATTGTGACACTTCCATTCCTTCAACAACACCAACGTGAGAGAGATTTCTCTCTATTGGAAAAGAGAAGAAACGAGTTATTGTCATGTATTGATGGGTATCATATGTTGACTTTAACCCTATGCTCCTTAGCACTCGCTGCTTTCTTTGGATCCTCCATTCAGCGTATCTGGTGCCAAGACATAGATCCTTAACAAAATATCTAGGCTATCGGATTAGGCCGATGAAGAGACAATCATAAGAGAAAGCTTGTTTCTATTAATTTAGATTTGCGCTCATTATCCCGGATGCCTTTCAAATAATCATAGAAACCAACTACGCGCTTTTAATTGCTCTATATTTATTTTATACTATACTATATTTCTTATCAGGATTATCCCGTCATTTCTATTCTAATGGCTAATTCCAAAAGCTCTACGAAGCGTTCGAAAACCAAACGGAAAGTACAACAAGACGTGTACGAAGTCGAGCGAATTCTCGCCGATCGCGTAAATAAATCTGGCAAAAATGAATACTACATTAAATGGACCGGATATGATTCTCTTGATAGTACATGGGAGCCGGAGGAAAATCTCACTGGTGCCTCTATGGCTCTTAAGGATTGGCAGAAAAAAAAGGGACTAATTGCAGCCGGTCTATTAAAACCCTATAACTTTGAAGAAGATGAACCAACAGATTTAGGGGACAAGGAAAACGAAGAAGTATATTCCTTGGATATCAACTTGAATGCTGATGAGTCTCTTACACAAGCTGCCACAGAATCTAAAGTAAAACCAAAAACAAAATCTGAGAACAGCCCAAAGCCCCCTCATATGGCAATACCGAAAAAGAGGATCACCAAACGTAAATCATCTCCCCGAAGTTCCCATATGGAGTCTGAAAATAGCCAAGTTACAGATCGGTCATCTATTGAAAAAAAACAAAGATGTACCAATGAAGATTGGACTGGATCTCGTTCTGGGTCTCCCTCATTTTCCCATATCGAGATTCCTGAGTTTCAGACTTATACATGTTATTCTCAAGATGCGTTTGTAGACTCTTCTAATCCGACTTCAATAGGAGCCATTAATGAGAAACTCATAGGAGAAAATAAAAAGAATACTACTGTTAATGATTATCGGTTACCTAGCCATCTGGGACGGAATCCAACGCTCACCTCAATATCCAGAAAGGACAAGACAGATCCTCGTGTAAACTCACATACGATTGTTATCAGTGATATCACGAAAACAACTGCTGAAAAAGATATTGTTTCATATTTTGCTTATATCCCGTCAAACCTGGATGTACGGATTCATAGAGATCATAGTTCTGCTAGTGATATAGCCTATGTCAAATTCGACTCATCCGATTATGCTAAAATTGCTTATGGTAAAGGACATCCAAATTGGCGTATTACATTAGTCGAAGATGATATTTACAAAATACCATCAGACACAGCTTTCTCATCTAAAAATGTGCATAAGGAAAACTTTAGGAATACCTTGAAACCAAAGAAGATTAAGAGTGCGTCCCCAGTAAAGCCAAAGAATGATTCAAAAGTTCCAGGGAGTGGGTGGACCACTGTCAACAATGTATGGCAGGAATTGCCCAACAAAGATACTTACGTTGAATAATTGAAGTTGAAAGAAATTTGCATATCAAGGCTCTTTCATGATAACTACGATTATCTAGGAAGAAAAAATCGTCTTTACGTTGACTTCTCATCACTTGGTTGGTTTTCTTATTCGAGCAAATGAAGTACAAAGAGTACTTAATTAATACAATTTTTCTGCATTTAGTAACTAACGGCCCTGGATGCAAGGATAGCCCTTCTGCCAGGGATTAAGTTTACATGCTCAGAAATGGTAGCACCAACGTTAAAAGGAAAAGGTCATGATCATAAGAATTTGTTAATGCTTGCTATAATGTCGCTACAAAGCTATATGACGAATTTGTATGTTGGAATCTCATATCGAATATAGTACTCATTTGAATCGGCAGTATATAACCAAATCTTCGTCAAAATTACGGATCGTTCAAAGATGGAACAATCTTATTTCAAGACTTAGGTGGAAACCTTCAGTGCCATTTCTTTTCATTGTCCTTTTTCTGAACAAGAAATAATACAAAGGCTTCCTTATCTTATCCTACAAGTGTTACGAAGCTTGCATTTTGAAATAATAGGAATAGTATCTAGTACATAACCTTGTAACGATTTAAATGAATTTCATTTCATTCTTTCTTTTAAAATTTAATTCTAATTGTTAATTGTATTTTAATTTTACTGAGAAAAAAAGGATTTATTGTAAGCTTATACATCAAACGTAATAAATATAATCATAAAAAGTAGGATGTCTGCCAAGACCAATTTCACCTTATTGCGGTTCCATACAGAACCATTCGATTAGACCATCAAAGTATCTGAGAATTCAGTAATCGTTCTTTCATGATGTTTGGGTCTACAACATTTTCATTTAGATTTTGTCGAAACTGGGTTTGGAAACGGCCAGCAGTTATGGCATTGACTTCCATTGCCGCCGTTGGAACAGCAATGAAAACTCAAAAAGTACAATGTGAGAGCTTTGTAGAGAAACTGACAAACATTGCTGATGAATATAATTTAACAAAGGATGACAGCCGTAAAGGCATGTTCCTACTTGGATCCGGACCAAGGTATGTCTCGTTTTTGGGTATTTATGTATATGATGTTGAGCTTTATGTTCGAAAACAAGATTTTCGTGCCATCCAAAAAGTTTTGAATGAGCATGTAGACCCCAATCTGGGAGTCGAAATGAGTCTGAAGGAAGCTCAACTCGGAAGTCGTATCATTGGAGAACTCTTAAAACGAAAAGTCCAATATTCGGTTCGAATTTTGCCTGCAAGAAATACAAACTTTAAGCATTTGAAGGGTGGATTTACAAAAGCGATGCTATTGCGCCAAAATCGCAATGATGAATGTGAAGAGCGTATGATTCAAAGTTTCCGAAACACATTCCCTGGAACCGGAACTTGTCTTCGATCTACCAATTTATCTATTACTTTAACAGATAAACAAAAATTGCTATTTGAGCACGAAGATCGTGAGATTGGCAGTATGCAGGATGAAGATTTGAAACTTTCCAACCTATTTCTTCAAACATACTTGGTTGGAAATAAGGTAAATAGTGAACAAGCACGTCAATCTGTTTGTATGAATTTACGACGAATAATGGATGGTTCTATGAATGTCTAAGAGACGTTTTGATATATGCCACATTCAAATTTAAAAAATATATATGAATTACGAGTATGATTCTCTAAATTTATTCTCTGTTATCTTTTTCCATTTTATGAATAAAAGAAGTATTGAATTAAATTACAAGTAATACATTCCTATTTTTCCTTTACATATTGCAAATGTTGACCGTTGTAAAGAATTGTCAGTTCTTGCACAGAATGCGAAGGAAATTAAGAGAAACTAAGCGAGAATATAAACCGAAATACTAAGTGACTTGATATGTTTTCATTAGAAGCTTTTTGTATCTTTAAAAGAATTTGATGAGTTAATGCATAGAACAAAAGAAGAATCAAAGAGAAAAAGACTGCTGACTACGTGAGTAACTTCTTTGTGTACTCATGTGTTTATTCAAACTCCCCAAGTGTTGGTTGAGACATCTTCAGAAAAATATATGGAAAAAAGTATTCAACATTCAGTAAAAGTAAAAAGAAAGAAGAATAAAGTGAATTTAAAGGAGAAATTACTCTAATGTTTGTATATGACTTTTCCGTCGTTGACGTCTGTAAATGCATTTTAGCGATGATTAACAACTCTTCACCTTATACCCAAGTGTTTCCCTTACATTGATGAGACATTGAAGTTGTCCTTTGCACGCCACTAGAGATATCAGATTTAACTCAGGATTGAAAGTATAGTTGGTTTATAAGATCGGGGACTAGATTGGATAGAATTGAAAGGCTTGATATCGCTGGATGCCGTTATAGGATGCAACAATCGAGTCCTGCACCGATACTTTCAAATGCAACGCAGTCGAGAGTAAATATGACGAACCAGCAAGATGGACAGAGAAGCGTGGACACCAATACAGATGACTCGAAACCGAATTCGCCTTCCCTCCCCAGTTGGGTCCATGAAAAAACGAAAGCGGGAAAGGATCGAAAACGGCTACCTCTTGCTTGTCAGACGTGTAGAAAAAAGAAAATTAAGTGTTCTGGAGAACGTCCATCGTGTGATCAATGTTTAAAGCATAACACCTCTTGCGTCTACAAGTCGAATCCTCGAAGATCCCATTCAAGACATGAAGAAATTCATCATCATCAACAGTTGCATCTTCAGCAACAACATAACCGTGCTGCTGCTGCTGCTACAGTGAATGCTTCTGGACCTCACTCGCAAGAATCCTTACCCGAACAGGTTGGTAGTCCTCGTGACTCGGCTCCTTCTTCATCGTCTTCTTCTGTAAACATGAATATACCGAACCAAAAAAGCTCTTCATCTTTGAATTCTCCTGCTTCATACCCGTACATGCTGAATTCTCGGTTACCTGTTGGTAATCCACAGGTGTCAATGATGTCTGCTTCACTTTCTAAGAATCTTGTTCTCGACCGAAACAACTCAAATTCTGCCTCGCCTGAATCAACTACCAATCCTACTTCTAGTAATAATGTTTATCCATCCGATGTCATGTATGTCCCATCCGCTACCAATCCTTCTATTCGAAAAAGCCAGAGTTTCACCGGTAACGTCCCTATTTCAGACGTCGCTTCCGTGCTACCTATTGTTTCTACAAACGGTTCTAACTCAAACTCCGTTGTTGCTGCTCCAATTCCCCTTAGTCCAGCAGTCCAATACCAATCGCAACCACCGACAAGAGTTCCTGTAACGCCTGCGGCCACTTCTATTCCTCCTCCAGATCCTTTACCGTTTGTTCCTTCTCATCCTACTGCCACCGACAATTCTATTTTTCCTACGAATGCAATCCCTTCCCTTTCCTCTGGTGAATATCCTCTCTACTCTAGTTATGGTGGTTATTCTCCCAAACCTCAATTTCCCTTCTTTGACAATAAATCAGGTAACGCATTTCCGCCATCAACGTATTCAGATGTACCTAATATGGCTACTCAACCCATTGTGACCGACAGTTATGCTCTCAATACACAGTCCTCTAATGAAAAAAATGATACTGACCGGGAAGCGGCTCTCATTGATGCCAAAATGCCTGACCCCCTTGCTAGTCTTACTATGCCATCCACCCCAGTAACGGAGCTGCCACCTTTGGAATTACGAATTCACCTTGCTGAGGTATTTTTTCATTGTTGCCATGGTCAAGCTTATAATTTATTCCACCGTCCAACTTTTTTTGAATCTCTAAATAATAATACTATTCCTTTGGTACTTGTTTATGCTATGTGCGCCGTTTCCGCGCGCTTCTCTTCACGTATGCATGATCAGTATTCTCCTCCTTATATGGCTGGTGAACAGTTTGCTAGAGAGGCTCGTCGACTAGCGTTGGACAATTTTGATAGACCTGATTTGTCACTGGTTGCAGCCCTCTTGTTATTGTCCTTGCATGATTCTGGGACAGGGGAGAACGGTAAAAGTTGGATGTACGGTGGCATGGCTCTTCGCATGGCGGCAGCATTGCAACTTAATTGTGAACAAGGAAGTAATCCGTTGGATCTGGACAATATTGATTCTGGTCCGCGGATCTCTTTCCTTGAACGTGAGCTTAGGCGTCGTACCTTTTGGTCTTGTTTTCTGATGGACCGATGTATCTCTTCTCATGAGCACTTGCAGTTTTTGGACGAAAATGACATTGGGATACAACTTCCTGTACACGAGTTGTTATTCACTAAACAAATTGCTGGTGTTACTCAGACTCTGGATGGAAGAATTTTGGAAGGTGTACCGAGCATTGTAGTTCCTTCTGATACTACCGAAAACATGGGCGTAGCTGCGTATATTGTGAAGATTATAGCAATTTGGGGCAGAGCCGTTAAGTATTTTAAGCACGATGGTCGGCGAAGGGATCCTCATCCATTTTGGCATAGAAATTCGGATTTCACCCAAATTAGTGAGGCTCTTTATAAATGGGCTGACGGGCTTCCTCAAAGGTTGAGGTACTCTGTCGTAGGATTGGAAAATCATCTGTCTATTCAACAAGGTGCTCAGTATGCATTTCTTCATTTAGCTTATCACTACACTTTAATGTGGCTTTTCCGTTCCATTGGTGAGTCTGAAAACAACCAACTGTCGAGAACATCAAGTACCGTATCTTTGACTGGAAATACTATTTCTTTCTCACCAGTGCGGCACAATCCTCATGAAGCTCATCATAGCGAATTTCAAGCTGAACAAAAGCCAGAAAGTCACGTCAATAGTGCTGCAAGGCGTCTACACAAGGCAGCACGTGAAATGTGTTTACGATGTGCTAATGCAATATCAATGATTGTTGATGATTGCAGGAAGCACAATGTAATTTTGACTTCTCCATTTATTGCTTCAGGTGTTTATACAGCATTTTGTATTCAAACTGAAGCTGCTTTTGGGTTGAATGTTTTAGCTGCATCTACAGCTAGGCATAATTTGGAAATTGATTTGAGGTTAATGTTGGAAATGAAAAATTATTGGGGCTCTATAGGTGCGTTGTGCGAAAGAATGTCCGAAATATGGGCGGACTGGGTACAGCGTACATCCTCTGGTTCTGCTGCTAATGACACTGTTGCAAATGAGCCTATTGATGAAGAAAAAATGTTAGATTTGGAGAAGCATTTTATGTATATAGCTGAATCTCCAATGATTGCCAATCATAACGTTCAGGAAAGTTATTCTTCGGACTTGATGTCCCACTTTGGACTACCGAAGAACGCAGATTGGAATCAATGGAATGGTCTTTGGCCATCGGATGATTTACGAAACTATCAAGAATCTACCATTGATAGTCTAGTAGCGTATGCTACCGGAAACCCTGGGTGGAATGTCTCTTTCGCTGGTTAAAAAAAAATTAAAACAGAAAAAATCAGATATATTTGCATGTTAACACTTCGTTTTCTACTTATGAGTAGTGGACGCTTCAATATCGGTGATCTGTTATCCTTTTCTCAGAAAGTTACGCATACTGTATGGAAAAGGTGAAAAATTACTAACTACTTATACCTTCTTTATGTTCGGAATTTCAAGCATTCCGATGCATCAATAAGTCTATCTATTTGTTTGTTGACTTTATTTTATTATTGTTTGGTTGTCATTATGGTTTTGTATGTCTTGACGTTTAATATGTACATAATCCTAGGTTCGGGTAGTCAATAGGACAGCAATGTCTGGTATTTAAGTGAAAAATTAGGTTATATTATTTTGGTTATTATTTTTACTATGAATAATTGAGGAGGGTTCAGTAACGTACTAATTGAGTAAAGCATATTAATTCACATAAAAACAAAAAAGAAATATGAATTTATTTATCTCGCTCTGCATAGTGAAAGGAGCGTTTGTTCAGGTGAAAGAAAAAATACAAAAAGCAGTCACGAGTGGGTAGTGCAGGTCGAAACTTTTCTTGGTGACAACGAACTTCCATCTTGCTCTTTTCATAGGAAGCCAAAAAATCAAAAAATGGGTGCTTACAAGTATTTGGAAGAGCTTTCTAAGAAGAAGCAATCTGATGTGAACTTGTTCTTGTCTCGCGTTCGCGCTTGGGAATACCGTCAAATGAACGTTGTTCACCGTGCCAGCCGCCCCTCTCGTCCTGACAAGGCTCGTCGTTTGGGCTACAAGGCCAAGCAAGGTTACGTTGTCTACCGCATCCG